>JASPKZ010004306.1:0-26311 GCA_030220185.1 Diploptera punctata | reverse complement strand
ACAACGCCGGGTAATCAGCACGGTGTATCTAAGCAAATATAACAGTTATAATTATTTTTCGTTTCACTTATTGATCTAAACATAAAAACACCATTAGTTTTCATTTATTTTAAGGCGTAGTAGCTCACGCCGGGTATTAGCTGTATATATATTATTATATATATATATATATGCTAGCATCTCGGCATAGATCATTTTAAATCATTTATAACACTGTTTGTTTATTTCATTTCAATGTTAACAAACATATAATGAGACAAAATATGTTTATTCACAATATATTTTGTTCTTTATAGGTTGTAATAATTAATATATTAATATATATCTATATATATATATTTATATAATTACATTTTGACATTTAGCATAAAGGCTTATATGCCATGAAATAAAAAGAAATGAACGCCTGCACCGGATTGGAACCCGAGACCAGTAACTTTATACGTTAGGAAATACATATATCCACTCAACTCCCAGTGTAACTTAATTTTTCTTTCCTTATATGCAATTCTCTACCATACGATGCAGCAGAAAAAAATACATACACACGATATTTTTGCTGTCTAGTTAGTATAATCGATGAAGATTTAAGGAACACGTAATAGATAGAGGCGGAGAACAAACTCGTACCATACATAGTTGGCCACTTGCTGAAGCTTGAGAGTTTAAATACATTCTAGCGAAACCAACGACTTGGGTTGTACTGAGCCTCTAAATGAAACGAGTCCCCACAAACTTCTTCCCGAAGTCGTTACCTAGTAAAAATGGGAGCGTTAGTTTCTTATTACCCAAAGGCCACCCTATGTCTGTAATGGGGAGCACTTTAACCGTTTTCTTTACTTCAACATATATTCCTTTCGAAATCGGTAAAACATGTTATGTTGATGTTAAGGAATGACTGGTTAGGTGAGGAGTGAAAAATGATGCAGGAATTAACTAATGGCAAATGTCAGGTGACACCCGCGCGTTAAAACATGTCAACAAGGTCACAAAACCATAGATGGATATTTCTCAATGTGAGGAATAAATGGTCAAGGTTAATTATTATACATCAAATTTTATGTAAGGGTAGAAAAGAGGATTTGTTTTGTAAAAGTTAATTTACATAAATTGAAAACTTTACAATTTCTGTAGAGTTTTTTGGAATTGAATTGTACAACTTATTTAACAGTATAATTTACTTAAAAATGATTTCTGTGCGCCAATGTTAAAAAAATTCAGAATAATCAGCATATAAATTGATTCTTACATCAATCGCACCTTAACTTGCTATTTATTTCTCTCGTCGCACATCAGATAATTCCAACACTTCTTCTTCATTAAAACATTCAGAACAAGCATTACACATAACATAACAATAATAATAATAATATAATAATATATTAATTATATAATAACATAAATAATAACAGTGGTAGTAATAAAATGAAACTAACAACATAATAACAATATAACACAACGGGCAATAATATATTTTTTGCCCAGTGCTATACTTGATATTTCTAGCATCTCTCCTGGCATTGACGGAAATGCAATCCACTTCCGAGGAGGAGCACCTGGAAGGCGGAGTACAGTTACCCACCCCGATTATGTAACAGTGATAAAAGATAACGGATCAACATAATACTTAAACCTAATCTTAACCAAAAATTTCTGATCATTGGCTACCAGAAGAATAATTTCTTTTAACAATAATCCTGTATTCTGACCGGGATCTAACCGGAACTTCATGTATACATTGGAAATTTTAATCACAAAACCATAAGACTGATCGTAATAGAAGATAATAATGATAATGACAATATATTAATACTAATAATATTTTTTTTTCAAATCCCCAGGTGTGTCTTTAGACATTCCTGCTTTCTCTCCTGGCATGGCGTACTTGTAACCCACTTCTGAGGTGGGACGCCTGGAAGGCGGGGTTACATTGCCCGATGATATGATGGGTGATGATAGCTTAATGGTGCGCCAGGAGAGTCCCTAATCCCAAGCGTAACCTATGATGAATATGAATGATGATGATTGGATGGCCATATGCTTTTGGGGACCGTTTGGGCCTTAAAAGTTTTCCTGACATTTGTCTTACAGGTGAAGGAAAAACCCCATAAAAAACCTCACCCAGAAAAACTGTGCCCGACCGGGATCGAATCCGGGCCCGCTGCGTGACAAGGCAAGAAACGCTCCACCTCGAGACCACAGCGGTGGATTTAATATAATAATAATAATAAAATAATAATAATAATAATAATAATACTTATTTACTTACTGGCACTATCAAACCCATAGGTTCATGGCCGCGCGGACGTACGCTCTCCATACATCCCTATCCTGAGCTAATGCTTTCCAATCATTCCCTGTATAATCTACTTCCCTCAAATCATAGTTTAATGTTATTCTCCCACATCATTCTTGGCTCTAAACCAACTGAGCGCGTTTCTCCTCTGGCTTTCCTACAAGAAGCTTCCATGCAAGTCTTTCATTCCCCATAACGTGCAACATTTCCGGGCCCATCACAGTCATAACGAGACTTAAAAACTGTTCTTATTATATCTGGCTTCCTATAAAGACCATGTAGTTTCATTGTTGTGTAGTCTTCCTCCATTCACATCGTCTGTTCATCTCTCTTTTGGTCCAAAAATTTTCCTAAGTACTTTATTCTCAAATACTTGTAATCTCCTTTCCTCCTTTAAAGTAAGAGTCCATGTTTCGCATCCATATAATATAACTGGTAGAATAATATTTTATATATTTCAGTTTAACGTTTTTTGAAAGGATTTGGGACATCAAGACTATCTCGCATGCATAATAGCATGCATTTTCCAGAAAGTGAGCCTATGTTTAATTTCTTGTGCATCTCATTCCTAATTGTGATCATTGTTCCTAGTAGTTGAATTCAGCCACTCCTCAAAATTTCCCTCATTTGTCATAATAATAATAATAATAATAATAATAATAATAATAATAATATTAATAGTAGTGCTAGGCTATAAACAAAAGATGGATATTCAAATTTCATTGCAGATATTATAAGAACAAACAATAATTTTAATTATTAAAACAGTGTGTTCGTGTAAACAGAATGACAGTAGACAAATTCCCAAGAAGAATCTGGAATGAGTCCCACGTGGTAAAAGAAGAAGAGGTCGGCCAAAAATAACACAGACTGATGGCGTTTTAAACAGCATGAGAAAAAAGTATTGGACGATATTGATTGGAATGACAGACAAATGTGGAGAAGCAGACAGTAGACTAATTGGACGCTGAAAGATGGGAAATAATGTGAACCTGATAAATATAATAAAATAACAGATGTCTAAAATGATGAACAAAAATGTCAACATTTTTGAAATCTTAAAACACGCAAAAATTCTGCCTACATAGTTTTGCCGGGATTCTTAGAACAAAATATTCGGGAAATATCCAAAATATTTTTCTCTAAACATCACAGAAAATCTCTTCAGACTGCACGTACTTTTTTATTCAAGTTAAATATATCTAATTCTTTCCTTATGTCATCATTTCTTTTCTTATCCATTAATAACCTCTATTGCTCTCAGAAAGTTTCATTTCAGCAGTCCTTTTTAGTTGTTCAAGTTTCACTTCCGCAGAACACTGCAGGCATATTGCCATTACTTCATAACATTTCAGCAGACTGTCTGGACAAGTTTTTCTTTTTGAAATCTTAAAATCCCCAAAATGCAGGATACAGGGGATATCCGGGATTTCTACTGCAAGAAAATATCTATTCTTTGAAAATGGATCTACAAGGAGAGATAAGTCTGATTTTTTTGAGGACCGTAATAAATAACTTTAAAAGAGGAAAGGGTGGGAGGGAAAATCGACAGCTGTGAAGAGGAGATAAGAAATGTCAATCAACTTATAGAGGTTTCATTTATCAATTTTTAATGCATCGGTCGGTCGAAAAGTCTTGAAAAATGTAGCTTCATTTATGACCATGTGTTTTCTCTTCCACTCAACAGTAACAATTAAAAACACTTACTACTTACTAACAAACTAACTACACTGCGCAGCCGTCTCAGTAGACGAATGGGAACTCAGGTTCGAATCCTGGCGGTTCCGGAGAGATATTGGTGGTGGATCACACCGGGATTATCCGGATTTCTCTCGGGGTTCTTCCGAAACTTTTCCCCCCAATACTCCTCCTATTTCTCTTCCCTTCCCCATCTTACCATTTCATCTCCATTCATTCATATGCTATAAATTTACACCTCATATCATGTTAAGTAAACACATATTTGGCTTAACAAACCATTCGTAGGCTGCGATGGCAGGACATGTGGCACGCATTGGGGGATGAAAGAGGTGCATGGAAACTTCTGGTACGAAAAAAGAGGGAAAATGCCCAGTTGGAAGACCAAGAATGAGGTGGGGATAATAACATTATCCATGATTTGGGGGAAGTAGATTATACAGGGGATGATTGGAAAACGTTAGCTCAGGATTGGGATGTATGGAGATCTTATGTCCGCACGGCCATCAACCTACGGGTTTGACAGAGCCAGTGAGTTAGATAGTTAGTTAACAAACCACAGATTTATTTATCTTTCACAGGGAAAAAAACACTATGAGGTTTAATTTAAGAATGAAATTAATGCTTTTATTACCTCACCTCATATCCTTTTTCTTCTAGACTGCAGAGGCTACTGATGATGGAGATAAGCTCCGAAACTGCAGTCTAAAAGAAAAAGGATGTGAGGCGAGGTAATAAGAACATTAATTTAATATTTATACCACAGATGTTTAAAATATTTTGTCGTGGCGAACTAAAGGGGGCACACTTATGTATTTTCCATGACTTCGAGTCTGTGTGTTTAAATAGAGTACAAATAGGGCCAATGGGAGAATTATAGCTTCTACTGTAGGCCTTGGGCCCAGCCAAATAAATGACGGTATGAGTTTTATGTGTGTGAATGCTGATGTGTGACGAA
The DNA here is from genome assembly GCA_030220185.1 of Diploptera punctata. NCBI lineage: Eukaryota > Metazoa > Arthropoda > Insecta > Blattodea > Blaberidae > Diploptera > Diploptera punctata. The sequence goes on along the minus strand of JASPKZ010004306.1, from coordinate 21,359 downwards.
CCCGGGACATCATAAACAGATTACATATCACACCAGAGTAGTTTTCATTTCTTTCATTCCATACAGTAAAGATGGGTAATACAAAGAGCAAAAATATGATTGACGAACCCATGTTTATTCATTTAATTTAACTCCAGGACTCGAAAGGCCTTGAAAAGTCTTTAGTCTACCAATCGACTGCTGGCCTCTTATCCATATGTGACAATTACAGAGGTGCACGATCATCCAATCATCCATCCCCTTATGCGATCAAAAAATTATATATGATCCTAAGTTTAAAATTCCTCCCTCCCGAAAGATCGTGCCACTGTAAGACCCGTATGGTGTGGGGCAAGTAAATGTACCGATAAGGTGAGAGGTTAAACTACGATGGAGAAGATAAGTAAATATTAATGAAATTAAACTAAAATTAAATCAAATGTATAGGGCGTATGGGGTACAATGCATTTTACGTCACTATACATTTCTAATACAGGATACGCATTTTGAAATTCACAAACTGAACTTTTTTTATCTGTAGTAAGTGCGACAATGTTTATGTGAGCGCAATTGGTGCTCTGAGTGTACGTAACCCCATGTTGTGAAACATTGTGAAAACTTCAAAATAAAACAAATAATGCAGTATTTGTTGACCTGGAAAAGGCCTTTGACAGAGTAAATTGGAATAAACTCCTGAAGATCTTGAAGAAAATTGGAGTGAACTGGAAGGAGAAGAGGCTCATAAGTAGTCTTTATATGAAACAGCGAATAAAAGTGAAGATAGGAGAAGATATGTCAGAAGGAAGAGAAATTGGAAGGGGGTAAGGCAAGGATGTCCTCTATCACCTACCCTTTTAACATCTACCTGGAAGACCTAATGAAGAACTGCTTCAGTAATATGGGAGGCATAAACATGGGAGGAAGAAGAATAAAGTGCATAAGACTTGCTGATGATATGGCTTTGCTAGCAGAAGATGCAATGACACTGAGGAACATGCTGATGGAGCTAAATAATAAGTGCGAGGATTATGGGATGAAGATAAATATAAATAAGACGAAGGCCATGATTATAGGAAAGAAACCAAGGAATATAAACATGAGGATTAAAGATGAGGCCATTGAGCAAGTGGAGAGCTTCAAATACTTGGGTTGTATTATCAGTGGTATCATGAACTGCGGTCAAGAAGTAAAGCAGAGGATAGCAATGGCAAAAGAAGCTTTCAACAAGAAGAGAAGCATTTCTGCGGACCTTTGGCAAAGAAATTACGGAAGAGGTTAGTGAAGTGCTTTGTGTGGAGTGTAGCATTGTATGGCACAGGGACTTGGACCATTACGACGGAATGAGTAAAAGCGACTGGAAGCTTTTGAGATGTGGATATGGAGAAGAATGGAACGTATAAAATGGACAGACAAAGTAAGAAATAAAGATGTGCTAACAGAGTGGGTGAAGGAAGAACAATGCTGGAACTCATAAAGAAGAGGAACAAAATTGGATTGGCCACTGGCTAAGAAGAAACTGCCTGCTGAAGGATGCCCTAGAAGGAATGGTCAATGGAAAGAAAGTTAGAGGCAGAAAAAAGACAACAGATGATAGACAATATTACAATAAATAGTTTGTATGCAGATACAAAAAGGAAAGCTGAGTTACGGAAAGAGTGGAGAATGTTGAGTTTGCAGTGAAAGACCTGCTCTTGAGCCAGAACACTATGAATGAATGAATGTATTTATAAAAAATATGATCAAAAAAGGAAACATTTTCGATATCTTAAAAACTGCAAAAATGCTGACTAAATATTCCGGCATTATCTGGTCAAACTCGGTCGGTGTCGATGGATTTTTTTAGGATGGAAACATCCAAGGTGCAAGTTCTCCGGGAGGGACTTCAATGCAGTTGGTCCCGAATCTGAAGATTTTCAGGCTCTTAACAGATCCTTAAGCCCAATTAAAAAAGGCCTCTAAGCAAATTTACCGATCTCAACAACCTAGTTGCCTATTATATGTCTCATGGTGTCAGTATGTTGGCCGCATACCAATCATGGCATCTATGGACAAATAAGGTAACTAAATTAACTTTGTTTAGTAACTCCTAACAAAGGAAAGGCTTATGGCTCAACATTGAGGCTATGTCATTATAAATAGATAGACATATCACAAATATTTTTCACTCAAATCACGGAATAATTATTATTAGACTGCAACCATTTATTTTATTCAGGTTAAATATATTTAATTCTTACCTTATTTCGTCATTTATGTTCTTATCCATTAATTTATAACCTGCCACTGCTCTCAGAAGTTTCACTTCAGAAAACAAGTGAATCCTTTACATGCTTTAGGAGGCATATGGGATAGTAGGAGGTTAAAGCTTCCATCTTTATGGACAGTGGACGTGAGATATCACCCGGTTGACAGCACGGCATGAATGCCTCTTTACCCCACACAACAAACACCCTGGTACTCATTTCAGTTAGAGGCTGAGACAACCCGAGGTTCGTGATGCTACCATGATGACAGGTTCAGCTACAAAATCATAAGAGAAGAAGAAGTACATATTAATACAAATGAAACTTCTTCTTCTTCTTCTTGTAAGCTCTTGTTTCTCTCAACAGAGATTTAGGCGCTCTCCCCTTACAGGGGAGAAATTCAACCATACTAATTTAGGTAGATCATCGGTTGATTAATGTCTTTGACATCGTTCGATTCCCAATAGCCAATTTTGTCGGTCCATCCGATCTCTTGGTTGTAGATGTTTCTCCTTCATGTATAAATATAATTTCCTGACTACAGGAGGTTTTAGGTTTTCCTCTGCCTCGTCTTCCCTCAGGTTTCCATTCCAAAACAGATTTTGGTAGCCGATCCTCTTCCATTCGCTGGACATGTACGTACCATCTTAATTGCTGAGTTTTAATATAATCTAAAAATAGTGTCTTCAATCTTCACTTTCTCCCTTATTCCTAATTTTTACTCTTCTTGAAATTCTTGCTGTCCCGCGCCGAGCCGAGCGGTTAAGGTGGAAAGCCTGGCGCAGAAGCTAGGGACTTGCGTGGTTCGAGTCTCCATGGGGGAAGAAACTTTCTCATGTATTTCGAGGCCAGTATGGGGACCGGTGCCCACCCAGCATCGTGAGGCAATTGGGTAGCTACAATAAGTAGCGGCTCCAGGTTGAGGAACCAGCTATAACGGCTGGGGGACTCGACATGCTAACCACATGTCACCACTACACTGGCTGTTGATCATTACCTCTGTGATTGACACATGTGGATGTGAAGGGCCAGCAGCCGGCTGGTAAAAGGGCAAACCGCTGAAAAGTGGAAAGACCTCAATCGGATCGGAAAATTCTTGCTGATCTTCGTATATAATCCATTCCGCTGAAAAACATACTTATTTGTTGTTTGTTGTTAATAATAATTTATTACACTTGTTTTTTTGATAGATGTTATTGATGGCCCGGGGTCAAGCGTTCCGTCTCATAGTGACATCTAGGAAATTAAGTTAGTACTAAGATGAAAAAAATTCCGTATTTTTTCTTAATTAAAAAATATCCTCAACTCGTGTCCAGCTTAGGGTTCGGTCGAGGAATGAGATGAGATGAAGTCCCTATATAGAGATCTGCGAAAAGACAAGGGTGACACCATCACAAGGGCAGATGAACGAAAGGAAACAAATAGATGAGACGATTATGGTGAAATGAAAATGGTGCAGGGGAAATGGGATAAAACCCCGAGAAAAAACCTTCCCAAGCACCGTTTCGTTCACCACGAAAACCCACATGAAATAACCGAGACTCTATCTCGGGACTCTAGGGGTGAGAGGCGAGCGTCAAACGCTTGCGCCACGGAGGCCGCCTACATTTTTAAGAGGACTTTTATACAGGCGTAACGATCTTTCGCAAGCGTGAAAATCTTCAGACCTCAGGTATCAGAGGCATGGAGCATAACCCACTAGTCCACCGCGGCCGATACAAATTTAAGTAACTAACAAAATTGTTAAAAAGCGAAAAAAAATCAAGAAATCATCAACTAATCTGCTGAAAGAAGAATTGAAAATAAAGTATTTTAATGCAAGATGATGTCGGGCAGCCTTGTAATATGGAAACGTGGTAACAAAAATGTCGGAAAAATAAAAACTGTTTTTATTCTTTGTTTCTAGTGAGTTAGAGGGGATGACAATTCCTTGGCACACGAATAGAATCACGCGCACGATGTGGTAATTGAATTGTAGTGACACTCGTCAAATTGGACGACCTCTCGTGACACATTTCAAATTTACCACTACATTGCCGCCATTAATATGTCTCTATTTCACGTTCAATTGTCAGACATCTTGTACTGAATGCTCCAATTACAGCCAAAACACACTAGTATTACATCATAGTCATTAATTCAAAGACACCAGATCAAATATACTTACTTACTCACTGGCACTATCGAACCCATAGGTTCTGGCCGCGCGGACATAAGCTCTCCATACATTCCTATCCTGAGCTAATATTTTCCAATCATCCCTGTATAATCTATTTCTCTCAAATCATAGTTAATATTATTCTCCACCTCATTCTTGGTCTACCAACTATGCGTTTTCCCTCTTGGCTTCCTACAATAAGCTTCAATGCAAGTCTTTCACTCCCCATACGTACAACATGTCCTGGTCCATCGCAGCCTACGAGACTTAACTGTTCTTATTATGTCTGGCTTCCTATAAAGACCATGTAGTTCATGTGTTAGTAGTCTTCTCCATTCACCTGTCCATCTCTCTTTGGTCCAAAAATTTTCCTAAGTACGTTATTCTCAAATACTTGTAATCTCCTTCCTCCCTTAAAGTAAGAGTCCATATTTCGCACCAATACAATATAACTGGTAGAATAATAGTTTTAGATATTTTCAGTTTTAACGTTTTTTGAAAGGTTGGGTTAAGGTCTCTGTAATGCATAATAAGACGCATTTCCAGAATTGAGCCTATGTTTAATTTCTTTGTGCATCTCATTCCTATTTGTGATTATTGTTCCTAGGTATTTTAATTCAGCCACTTTCTCAAAATTTCCCTCATTTGTCATTAGCTGTTCATTTCCATTAGCCTATATAATGTATTTCTACGAGATCAAATATACTGAGTGAGAAAAAACCTTAAAAAAGTGTTCCAGGCGAACATTTACAGATTTAAAAAAAAAAATATCTTGATGGCGCAGGAACTGCGCAAAACTAAGCGAATTCTTCAGAAAATCCGAATTCTAGGGAATGTCGAATTTATGGACCGATTTTCATGTTTTTACGGAATATATGAAGGGAAGAGGAAAAATAAGTCGCGCCGCGGTGGTCTACTGGTTATGTTCCTTCCCTCTACTCCCCAGGGTCGTGGGTAAAAACCCGGCGGAGATCGACATATTTAGGATGGAAAAATCAAGGAACAAGTCCTCTAGGAGGGGAATTAAGCAATGTGTCCCGAGTCTGAATATTCTCGAGATCGTTAAAAAAACTAAATCTGAATAAAAAGCCTTCTCAGAAAAAATTTAACCAATCTTCATTAATCCGAGTAATACCCTAGTTTTCCTACTAGATGTCTCCTCGAGGCGATGTGTACCAACAACATGGCATCTGTAGGGAAATAAGCTCGTAACTGAATTGATCTGGTTAAGAAACTTTCCACTAGGGATGCAGCCATGTGCCGCTGCGGGAGATATCGTAAATCAATCAAATCAATCAATCAATCAACAGGAAAAGAACCAGAAAAACCGCTTTTTTTATCTAAATGGACTGTGAGGTGTCATTAGATTTTTCATGGAAAGGATTATCTTTTAGAAGAGTGAAAGTGTAACACATAACAGTTTTTAATCAAGGGTGTAACTTACCTAAAATCTTTGTCTTGCAGGCAATGAAGAAGGTCCATTGTGCAATTAAAAACGAGTTTTCTAGATTCCATGGAAAAGTGACTTACCTGTTTTTTTTCTCTACACTTCATATATTTTGTTCTTGGTAAATAAATAATATGTAGGCCTATAGGCCTATAGTTTTAATGCGAGAAAAAAACTTGGGGCTCGCTAGAGCGAATTTTAAATTTCGCCTTTCACGTTAATCCCTACTTATAATGGTAAGATTTCGCTGATTTTCTTTGAGAAATATATTTCTTGTTTTATTTCAATAACATACCGAGTTTCGTTGCGAAAAATCTAAACTGAAGTCGTTAGAGCGATTTTTAAATTTTCGATTCTTGTTAACCGCCACTCCTAATTGTCCAATTTTGCTGGTTAACGAACTCGATGTTAATAATAATAATAATAATATAATCATAATAATAATAACAATAATATAATAACAATAATAAATTGAGTCACACTAAGAAATTAGGACTGGAAGTAATATAAATAAAAATATATATATGGTCACACGTTAGAAATACATCATATAATGGAAATGGACAGCTAATGACAAATGAGGGAAAATTTTGAGGAGTGGCTGAATTCAAGTACCTAGGAACAATAATCAAAATAGGAATGAGGGCCACACAAGAAATTAAACATAGGCTCAATTCTGGAAATGCATGCTATTATGAATGCAGAGGGCTCTTGATGTCCCCAACTCCTTTCAAAAAAACGTTAAACTGAAAATATATAAAAAACTATTATTCTACCAGTTAGTATTCTATGGGTGGAAACATGGACTCTTAATTTAAGGGAGGAACAAGAGATTACAAGTATTTGAGAATAAAGTATTAGGAAAATGTTGGGACCAAAGAGAGATGAACAGACAGGTGAATGGAGAAGACTACATAACAATGAACTACATGGCCTCTTATAGGAAGCCAGATATAATAAAGAACAGTTAAGTCTCGTAGACCTGCGATGGGCAGGACATTGTGCACGTATGGGAACATGAAAGACTTTCATGGAAGCTGCTGTAGGAAAGCCAAGGAAAACGCCCAGTTGGTAAACTAGATGAGGTGGGAGAAGATCATAACGATGATTTGAGGAAGTAGATTATACGGGAATGATTGAAATATTAGCTCAGGGTAGGGATGTATGGGAGCTTATGTCCGTGGGCCTGAACCTACGGGTGCGAGAGTGCAAGGAGTAGGAGTAATAAGTAATAACAATGATAATAATATAATATAATGATAATAATACTTTTAAATAAGTTAGACAGTATTCTTCAACTGTCAGCCTACCAAGGTAAATTAAATTAAACAGCTAATGCCAATTACGATTTTCTATATTAAATTAATACACTAAGAATAGTGATAAGGAAGGTGCAAAATTTTTAAGGCTCCTACAGTGAAAGTTCAATTGCCTTTTTCTGGACAGAAAATTGAACCATCTTCCAAAGTAAGAGACCATAGATTCTACGGTCTTGAGCCATCTTCAGCAGGGTTTATTACTGCGAAAGGCCACTTTCTGTTTTTGATGTGAAGAACTGCCCGAAACCTTTGCACAGGTCAATGTTTTCGAAATTTCAAACAAAAAATGAGCAATGGACATGGATCGAACAGGACTGTACTCTGAAGGCGCAAGATCAGGTGCTTATAATATATTTATATACTTCACACTACTATATCATTAAGATATGTTTTTGATAAACAGGCAAATAAGATTCATGACTGATTACTTAAAAAATAGATAAATTAAAATGATCATGGAGGTTGGTGTTTACTTGATGAAACTCCCATATTTATTAATTAATAAAAAGAAACGTAGCTTTATTTGAGTTCATATTTAATGTATAATAATTCAGAGACAGCTGTTCCGACACTGAACCTTCGACATAGTTAACACTTGTTAAATTTAAAAATTAAAAAATTAAAATAAATATTGTTGTATTGTTGCTTAGATCAGTGGAACACAATTCATATTTGTTAACATGTCTGAAGAAGGTACAATGTACCGAAACAGCTGTCACTGAATTATATACTAAATATGAAAATCAAATAAAAATACGTTTTATTTAATAATAAAAAAAAAAAATATATCAAATTTAATCATTTACTGCGTATTGTTACATCACTAGCAACATAAGTTATTACTGATAGTTTTACGTATTCTGAATTTTTAATAAGCTGGCATCAAAACTAAGTTTCTCCATTTAACAATATCGGCTATCTATATGTCGTAAACCAAAAAATGGGGAAATAAATGCAACTGCGAGATTTTCTAGTTACACAGTTCCTCGTGACGTACAGTTTTTATGTAATTGTTTGCCCTTCAAAATCATTATGCACTTTCAGTGACGAAATTGAATCCAGCGTTTTGTGAATTCGCCACTTGATTTTTTTATAATAGTTATTGTGGGTTTTACACAAACATTTTCTAAATTTAAAGTACTTCAAGTGAAGAAGTGGCTGAATTAACTTATCTGGAACACTAATACAAATAGAATGAGACGCACAAAGAAAGAAACATAGCTCAATTCTGGAAATGCGTGATATATGCATACAGAGACTCTTGACGTCCCAACTTCTCCCAAAGATTGTACACTGAAATTTATAAAACCGTTATTCTCCAGTAATTTTATGGTGCTAAAACAGGACTCTACTTTAGGCAGGAACAATATTACCATTAATTGAGAATAGATTTCTATGACAATTAGGACCAAGAGATGCGCCACACAGTAATGGAGAAAACCATACAACAGTGAGCTACATTGTCTTTATAGAAAGCCAATACAGTAGAACAGAATTCACGTAGCCTGAAATGAGCAGACATGCACAATGGGAATGAAGAGGTTTATGGAAGATTCTTGTATGAAAAAACCAGAGGGAAAACGGCCAGTGGTATACCAAGAATGAGGTGGGATGATAATTTTAAAATGATTTGACGGAAGTAGATTATTAGTGGATTATTTTAAACATTAGGTGAAGAGGTAATATGGAGGTTATGTCACGGGCCATGAACCTACTGTTTCGATGAGCCATGGTTTAGAGTACATTATAGACTTTAAATTTTAATTAATAAGGCATAATTAACACATATAAGCGAAAAGACAATAGCAGTCCTCTATTTCCACAACCGTGTCCGGGACCAACCTCTTCGTAACAACTTATAATAATAAAGAACGTAATGAGTTTCCTAAGGAGGTTGTTGTACAGCATAATTAACTAAGTTTTATAGTAATATAATTTACGTTAAAACTATATATGTTACTGTAGGTCCGGTCTCTCACTACAAGGTTACTATATTATAGTTTTACCGTACATTTATTACTGTGACTAATACCCTCGACGGAAAATCCCATGAATTTTCTAGTATCGAATAGTTTTATGATATAGCAGGAAATTATGTAAATCTGAGTTATTAGATTTGTTGTTTTGACCTATTCCCACAGAGAGCTCCCCCATATTATGCAAGGAAATATGTACATAGTTTTTTAATCCGTAAAAAAGTACTCGCTCTCATCGGGTTTAACCCCGAATCTCGAACCCAGAGGTGCACATTTTAAATTTACTATTACTATGAAACCGGTTTTCTATTTTTGCAACAAACTGCATTGCAATAAATTTGTTCTTCTGTTCTATAGCCTTTATTATTGGTATTGTTGGTCCCGGACACTCTATATTGTGAGATCCAAGTTACAAATACTTACCCGAAAGGTCGTGTTGTTTGCACAGGCTGCATGTGGTGATGTTGAGCACCTATAACCGCGGGGTTAACTAACTTCTTCTCAATCAGGGATTAGACTTTAGCCGTTTGGCATCATACATCTCCCACCATGTTCCGTGGTCTTCCCAAATCTCTCTTCCTTCAATTTACAATCAATAATTCTCTAGGAATACTCCTGTATCTCATTCTTTCTATACGTTCAATCTATGATCTCTTTCATTATAAATCCTTGCTTCAATGATATACATTATTATTTGTGTTACCTCTTTTTTAAATGTATCTAACTAGTACAACCCTTAACTGATCTAAAAACCTAATTTCTGTAGCTTGCAATTGTTAAGTCCCTTCATGTAGCTCCAGTTTTTGTCCATACGTAGATCTGGTATTTCTTTTACCGTATAGAACTTTCATTTGCGTTCCTTTCTATTTTTCTTTTCAACGTTCTATTTATCGTATGCTATCGTTGGAAATAGAGAGCTTATTTTTCCATTCACGAAAGGTTGGATAAGGTAATCGGATGCAAACATTATACTAATGGTGACATTCTTTTATAATCAAACAACTATTAGCATACGCTGTGGATCGAGCGTAATGGAAGAACACCCATGTAATTAAGGAACCTTTTTACAATTGGAAAGTGCGCGAAAAATATCGGCCACAAGTGAAGGCAAGCAAACAATTATGGAAATAAAGCGTGCAGTAAGATGCGCTCCTGCAGTTGGAAAGTCAGCAATGATGCTGCTCTGAGTTGAAAGTCCAAGCAATGATGCCTGCTCTGCAGTTTGGAGTGCAAAATGCATGCCTAGCCTCTGCAGTTGGAAAGTCAAGCCAATGATGCCTGCTCTGCAGTATGGAAAGTTCAAATGCAATGATGCCTGCTCTGCAGTTGGAACGTTCCCAAGCAATGATGCCTGCTCTGCAGTTGGAAAGTCCAAGCAATGATGCCTGCTCTGCAGTTGGAAAGTCCAAGCAATGATGTCTGCTCTGCAGTTTGGAAAGTCCAAAGCAATGATGTCTGCTCTGCAAGTTGGAAAGTCCAAGACAATGATGCCTGCTCTGCAGTTGGAAAGTCCAAGCAATGATGCCTGCTTCTGCAGTTGGAAAGTCTAAGCAATGATGCCTGCTCTGCAGTTGGAAAGTCCAAGCAATGATGCTAGCTCTTGGAGTTGGAGAAGTCCAAGCAATGATGCAGTCTCTGCAGTTGGAAAGTCCAAGCAATGATGCCTGCTCTGCAGTTTGGAAGTCCAAGCAATGATGCCTGCTCTGCAGTTGGAAAAGTCCAAGCAATGATGCCTGCTCTGCAGTTGGAAAGTCCAAGCCAATGATGCATTGCTCTGCGGTTGGAAAAGGTCAAGCAATGATGCCTGCTCTGCAGTTGGAAAGTCTCCAACGCTGATGCCTGCTCTGCAGTTGGAAAGTCCAAGCAATGATGCCTGCTCTGCAGTTGGAAAGTCCAAGCCAATGATGCCTGCTCAGTGCGAGTTGGAAAGTCCAAAGCAATGATGCCTGCTCCTGCAGTTGGAAAGTCCAAGCAATGATGCCTGCTTCTGCAGTTGGGAAAGTCAAGCAATGATGCCTGCTCTGCAGTTGGAAAGTCCAAGCAATGATGCCTGCTCTGCCAGTTGGAAAGTCCAAGCATATGATGCCTGCTCTGCAGTTGGAAAGTCCAAGCAATGATGCCTGCTCTGCAGTTGGAAAGTCCAAGCAATGATGCCTGCTCTGGCAGTTGGAAAGTCCAAGCAATGATGCCTGCTTCTGCAGTTGGGAAAGTCCAAGCAATGATGCCTGCTCTGCAGTTGGGAAGTCCAAGCAATTATTCCTGCTCTGCAGTTTGGAAAGTCCAAGCAATGATGCCTGCTCTGCAGTTGGAAAGTCCAAGCCAATGATTGCCCTGCTATGCAGTTGGAAAGTCCAAGCAATGATGCCTGCTCTGCAGTTGGAAAGTCCAAGCAATGATGTTCTGCTTTGCAGTGTTGGAAATTATAAGTTTGAGAAGGTGATGAAGTAATTAAATATCTAGGTTCTATGATAACGAATGGAAATATGATTGATGAAGAAATCAATCATATACTAGTGTTAGCCAGCAGGGAATATTTTGGACTTAAAAACAAACTCAATTCCAGATATCTAAGTCACCAAACAAAATTAAAAAAATATATAAAACTTTATTGAGACCTGGTGCCATCTATGGCTCTGGACAGTTGGTCCTAACAAAAACTCGAGGAAAAACAAAATTAGAATATTTGAAAGAAAAATATTATGGAAAATATTTTGGCCGAATACGTTGAGAGGTGAAAACTGGCGAATTAGATATAATGATGAATTATATAAAACTATCTCCATCCACATAGTAACTCTGCTCGAGGGCAGGTCTTTTCATTGCAATCATAGCATTTTCATGCTATGCTTTGCAGCTTTACTAGGAAATTCTAGGTGTGTAGCTTCCCGTTTGCTTTCCACACCGGTGATAAGGATGATGATGATGATGATGATGATGATGGCCGGATGATTTTCGGAGACCGTTGGGCCCTAAGCTTGTCTTAGCAGGTGAGGAAAAACCCTGAAAAGACCCTCATACCAGGATCCTGTCCCGACCGGGAATCGAACCCGGGCCCGCATGACCATGACAAGGCAGCACGCTACCTCGAGGACCACAGCGGTGAACTCTATAAACTATATGGTGATTGTTATATTATTAAAACAATAAAGATGGCAATGATATAGATGGCTGGGAACATCTCTACAGACACAGGTCGTTAATGTCACATTCACAACTATGATTGGAAACCGAAGAGTGTGGACGTCCTAATATTAGATGGCTGGACAGCATTGAACACTGGGTGTACGAGGATGGGGAAGGAAGGCGGAGAAGAGGGACGGATGGAGGCGCATTGTAGGTGGTGTCATGCTTGCAACGAGCATAACCAATAATGATGAGTACATTTATAAGTTACCTTGCATCCTGAAAATATTACTAACTTGTGACTTGTTCTAAAGGAGTATCTTGTAATATTATTTTAGTATGAACACCATATTATCCTCGAAAAGCCATTAAGATACTATTAATAGAAAGAAGACTATTGGGAAGGTCTAGGCAAGGTGATTTGTAAACTTACCTACTTTATCCGGGTGGGATTAAACTAAGGGTAAAGACATATATACATTACAGGGTGATTTGAGTATTGATTGCGAGAATTCTAGGGGTTGTAAATGGGACTAAGTAGATAAAGTTTTGATAAAGAACCCATGTCCGAAAACGTACCATTTCGATGGTAAAATACGTTTGAATATCTGAAACACAATGGGCTTGATATCGCGTTTCTCGTGTTTTCATAATAATTATTACAGACTTCTAGGGGTTGTACTACAAGTGTGGTTCCACGTGGCGACCCTGTTGTTTAGTTGCACAAAGTGTTACGTACGAATGCACGTTTTCATACAGCAGGTCCCACAAGATCTGGTGTGTGTCTCAATAATTTTTCTGATCTGCCGTCAGAATTCGTCAAGATCTTCCTCACTCCGACTCGACAGGTGTAGTTACAACCCTAGAAGTCTGTAATACTTATTCTGAAGCACAAGACACACGATATCAGCCCATTGTGTTTTCGATCTTCAACTTATTTTACATCGAAATGGTACGTTTGAGACATGGGTCCTTATCAAGACTTAATTTACTAAGTTGGATTCCTCCCAAAATGAATGGTTATTCAATCTATATTATCAACTGGGAGCTTTAATATATTTTATAATCTTATCATCTATATTATAGGAACATTTAACATTCCCTCCCCTCTACAACCCGTAAAAGTCTGTAATACTTATTTTGAACATCCCGGTTGATTCTACCAAACTTATTTACATCGAAATGGTATGATTCCTCTCCTAAAAAATTAAAACACTAATTCGTTATACGAATATTAATTAAGGGAGAAACTTTACCTTTACCTAATTGTTTTCAATTATTATATTCAATAATCTTTAGGCTTATTGCCCTATGTTTTACTAGTATTGGACTTATAACAATAACCTTATCATTAGCCCTAACCTCAGTGATTAACATTTACAATCTTCGGATAAATTAATAATACTCAACATATATTTGCCCATCTAGTTCATTGGTTCATTATCAAAACTTCATCTACTATGTCTCCTTTATAACCTCCAGATGTCTGTAATACTCATTGTGAAACATCTTGTATATATACCTATTCACCTATTCGCCTCAAAAGACGAGTAGACTCGCCGGCAGTTAATGGCCTTCAATTCAGAAGACGAGGTACACTTGCTTAACTCTGCGTATATACATTTTGCATTATATTTTTTTACATCCCTTTTATAGGGTAATATTTTCTCACATTTATAAATAGTAGACGAATGTGTTTTTGGCTTATCACCTTTATTGTGATCTCAAGTACCGTTAACTTTTGTTTGTTTTGTATGTCTGAAAATTGACAATATAATTGAATGAGTGATTTCGAAAAGGGGTCATTTACAGCGATCCTTGTTGAGGATAAAGTAATTTAATCTGAAAGTGCTACTGAATAAAGTCAGAAATTGGTAAATGAATAGGAAGTTGATCCGTTCTCACGCGAAACGATGGAAATAAGGTATATATAAACACAAACAACGAAAAAGTGAATTTCAGAAAAAATTTAAATTACTCACATAATTATGATAACTTAAATCCGATTTCTTGGGAAATGTATTCAGCATTTAAACCTGAAACGAATGGGGAAAATACTATTGGGAAGGGTTTAGATATAGGTGGAGGATATGGATTCAGTCGAGTACGGATAGGGAGATGGCTTTATAGTTGGTGAATAGTTATCCTGTCAGAGAAGAGCAATAAATAACAAAAATAATAATATTGTCATAAACAGCGGGTGATCTAAGTTATAAATTACCTTGTATCAACAGTTTAAACATTAATGTTTGCCACACCTGTTGTATTTCCATTACAATATTCACTGGCGGTATCCAAATATAACTAAATATCTTCTTCCTTTCATCTCGTTTTAATCCTGCCTTCATTCATCTCTGTCATTGTCGTCCTAGATATAACCCCGATAAGGCTCATCCTCCTGAGTGCGGATAGGGAATCCCATAACCAGTCTGTTGCTGGCGAGTAGGTGGAAAATAAAATATTACTTGACGGACCAGCATGTACAGTAGGCAGGACTCTAGCTATGTTGAAGAGCCAACATGCCTAGTGGGAGTATACACTCGAATATTCATATTTCCATACTTGACAAATAGCTTTTTTGCAAGATAGTGCTTTGTGTCGTACTCACAGGATGGCAGCCATGAGTGAAGTTCAATTTCCTAAATTTCCGGGGTTGCTCAACCTATAAATAACAATAACTGTATGTATAATTACAAATTTACCCACCGAGGCGAGGACGGGAAGTAAAATTACTACCCTTTATGTACTAGGCTATTATGTACAATGTATCTACAAAAATAGTATCAAACGGTAATGTTAATAGTACATTATACGAAACAAATCACTTGCATTTTAAATCAACCGAACTTTTCTTTGAAACACTATTGAAAGTTGACAACCAAAATATACAGTAAGGTTCTATTTCAGCCATTTCCTTAATGAAATGTATGTTTCTTCATATCTTGATTTAGATTTCTCTGGCACTAAAGAAGGCCACCCAACTTCCCACGCTTCTTCAGTTTCGTCATTTGATTACCATCAATCATACTTGCCGCTATTTTATGCTTGCTGTAGTCTCAACTAAACTATTTTCGGCATCTAGCGTATATACATTGGCCAGACTGATAACGTCAGTCAGTTGTTTATAATGAACGCAAAATATTTCCAACAAATATGTTTATTATTTTAACTATTATTTATTCTTTTGAGAATAACCATCGTGCAAACAATAATGTACACACACGTCTGTGGTGTATCGCTATCGCTCGGTTTTTAACCATTCCCTCGCTTCTGTAAAAACTACTTCCAACCTCGCATTGTAATATACTATTTTTAATGCCCCAGTTTTGTCCTTTTGTGGTATTTCTGGTGTCCTCTCTTGACATTGGCGTAATTGTAACCAACGTCTGAGTGTTGGGGCGCATGGAAGGCGGGGTTACGTTGCCCCGATGATATGATGGGTGATGATTATGATAATGGTGCGTCAGAGAGTCATTAATCCTAAGCTTAATCCAAGATGAATATGAATGATGCATGATTGTGATGGCCATATGATGCTCAGGGACCGTTTGGGCTTTAAAGTTTAACTGACATTTGCCTTATGGTGAGGAAAAACCCCGATAAAAACAGATGGATCGGAAAAGGAACACCGATATCTTAATAGAATTGAAGACTACGCCAATTTTGGAATATATTAAACAGTACCAACAAATTGGAAACACCATATTGAAAGAATGAGTTCAAATCGGATCCCCAAACTGTTTTATAATTATATACCAAGAGGACAAGATCTCTGGGTCCGTCCTATGAAACGCTGGAGGGAAAATGTTCTATAGGATCGTAACAGGCCTTGGCCTAACTTGGAAGGAATGAAGAGAAGAAAGAAGAAGAAGAAAAATCTCACCCAGGAAACTGTCCCGACCGGGAATCGAACCCGGCCCGCTGCGTGACATGGCAGGACGCTACCTCGAGACCAATATTGCAGACTACTAATTATTCCGCGATATACGCATGGGTCAAAAGGCAGGTGGTACGTTAATTTAAATATATATCTATCTATCTTCGGGTTTTTACAGCTGCTGCCGTCTTTGTCCCGTGCCAACACCTCCAAAGCCTACGGTCTTGGGCATCTTCGATGCTTAGCCCTCTAGCTTGCATTACTGTCTTCATGTTTTCCTTCCATGTTAACCTTGGTCTCCCTCTTTTCTTCTATCTGTTTCGGATGCCATTCATATAGTTGCTTCGGCCATCGCTCATCTTCCATTCTTAAGACATGTCCTAACCACTTTAATTCCTTCTCCTCAATTCTTTCAATTATGCTTTCTTCTGCTTCCATTATGTTTCTAATTTCCTTATTTGTGACATGTTTCTAATCTAGACTTTCTGGCACTTCTCCGTAAATAATCCATTTCTAGAGCTATTAGTCTATTCTTGTAGTACTTATTGATTGTCCATACCTCACTTCCATACATTGCAACATATTCCACCAATGTTTTACCAATATAATTTTTTGTGTCTTTCCAAATATGCTTATCCCACCATATGGAATTTAACGATGATATTATTTTGCTACTGAATTCAATTCTATGTTTTATGTTCTCTTTGCCTATACCTTCAATGTTATCCATAATTATTCCCAAATATTTAGTTTTGTTTCACTTGCTTTATTTGGATTCCTTCTTCCAATATTAAATTTTTCTCGTTCATTGCTATTTATTGCCAGATATTCTGTTTTTTGTAAATTTACTGTGAGACTCCATGATTCATATGTGTTTTTCAACCTTTTTATCATGAATTCCATATCAAATTTGTCTTGCGCTCAAAACCAGTTGATCATCGGCAAATTGTAATGTCAGCAAAAATATATTGCCTATTGGGAATCCCCATAACCTTTGCAACTTTGTTTCCATTTCATTAATATGGATTCTACATAAATATTAAATAAAATTGGTGAATGACTGCACCCCTTGTTTGCAATCCCTCTGTGGTTTTTTATAGGATTAGACATTATATTTTCCAATTTTAATATAAGCGGAGTTATCTTTATAGATTTTGTTTAATAATTTCTATTAGGTTTCTATCCATATTGTATTTCTCCAATACTTCCCATAATTTGTTCCTCGGAATTGAGTCATAAGCTTTCTCTAAATCTATCATTGTCAAATGGGTTTCTTCTCCAACTGCAGTCCGTTTTTTCAATTAACTGTTGTATTGCAAATATATTGTCAACACATGACCTTCCTGGTCTGAATCCATTTTGATCTTCTCCTAATATATATATACGCTCGCATAAAAATATCCAGGTTCTTGAGGTTAGGTTATGCGTGTGGATTGGTGTCCTGACCATGGACATAACATGTGTCACAGTACAAACTTCCATTCATAAGTCTATATTATATTATCATGTATTAATTTGGTGATGTTTGGATATATATTACATTAAAAAAATGGGGCTGGAAGTCAAACTCCATGGCGCGATAGCCTAGAAAGCTTTTGGCTTACTATCCGGCTGCTGGCCTCACATTCATATTCCATTTCGTCCAGAGGTGAACCATTATCTAACCAGTATAGACCCGCAGACCCTCGGGACTAGAGACAATGAACATAACCACTAGACCACCGCGGACTGACTTTGTTATCAAATACGGCGTAATCCATTATCATCCCTTAAAGCAAGAGTGTTTGTGTCGAATCCATATAATGGAAGCATACCAGTTTATATGAACTTCAAGATAATTTCTATTAATGTGTTTTCCATTCTGTTCTTCTTCGTTTTTAATGCCTGTATAATGACACATATACACCATATTTTTTATTCATCTACTAATCATATAGTGTATAACCTGTTACCAATCTTAATATTTTCACTTCCAATTACTAACTTAATTAAAATAACATATCTAATATTTATCCCAGTGGAACCCAACTTCCCGTTTCTTGACGGATATATATATTTACGGTGGAAGATCGTCACTCTTTCGACAACCTTATCGCCTTTGAGCCGTCCCGCATTAGTGACCCTCTTGGCAACAAATCTATTGCCGACATATCTATTGGGGTCATTTAAGAACGCAAGTCACTCCACCGCGAAAAGGTAAAGATACGACAAATATCTGGGAACAATAATTACAAACATGAATAAGGTGCTGGAAGATGTTAAACATAGACTCAACTCTAAAAAGCATGCTATATATCTTGTCATCACAACTTCTCTCAAAAAAATATTAAACTAAAAATGCATAAAACCGTTATTATTCCAGTTACATTATATGGATGCGAACACAGATTTTGAGGGAGAAGAAGAATTTACGAGTATTTTGATAATAAAGTTCTTAGGAGAATATTGGGCCAAGAGAGACGAGCAGACAGCCGAATGAAGAAGGCTGCATAATACTGACCTACATAGAAAAGAAACTCCAAAGCGCGACAGGTTCTACCAGCCGACTGCTGGCCTCACATCCACATGTGTTACTTCACAGAGGTAGACGATCATCTAGGCCAGTATAGGGTGACTTGTGGTCCAGCATGTCAGGTTCCCCAGCCGTTATAGCTGGTCTTCTCAACCTGGAGTCGCTATTTATTGTAGCTACCCAAATGCCTCCGATGCTAGGTAGACACCGGTCCCATATTGAGCCGAAATACCATGAGAAAATTTCTGCTCCCATGGGGACTCGAACCAGCGCAAGTCCCATAGCTCTGCGCCAAAGCTTCTTGCCTTAACCACTCGGCTTACGGCGCGGACAATACTGAGCTACATTATCAACATAATTTAATTAGCATAGTTTGCGATGGGCAGGTCATGTGGCACGAATATATACATTTACGGTTATGAAAAATTTCTGTTAGAATCAGAGGGAAAACACCCAGTAGGTAGGGCAAAACGAGGTGGAAAAATACGATTAAACAGGATTTGAGAGATGCGAATTACACAGGGGATGATTGGAAAATATTAACTTAGCATAAGGATGTTTGGAGATCTCAATTCCGCGCGGTCATGAACCTCCGAGTTCGATAGTGCCAGTGAGTTAGTTCGTTTTTCTAATTTTGTGATTACGAGTTACTTTCACCCCTCTTAACGACAGACTCCGTTTAAAAGGTTGCGAAACATTTGACATACGAGATTGCATTTTGATGTTTATGAAATGAGAATATAATGTGAATGACGTTCTGTCCACCAGATGGTGTGACTGTGAGGCAGTTTGTTCCGACAACTATTCATCATACAACCCTCCCCTACCAAGCCTTCCTCTCGTCATATCCAGTTTACTGATTTATTAAACATTTTTCTGCAAGATTATTATTATTATCGATATTAACCCTGTATCAGATAACATTTCTGTCAAATGATATCAACAGATTAAATTCTATCCGGTTATTTCAGTCTCCCGTGGCAAATTATCCTTATAAAAGTGCAAATTAGGGATATTGAAAATGATGACGATAATAATAATAATAAGGAGTAATAATAACAATAATGATAGTAATAATAATAATAATAATAATTATTATTATTATTGTATTATCACTGGAACAATGTTTGAAAACACATTTTAAACACTATTGTTGATATTATTAAGAAACGAAATGGGAACATAATGGTTTTTCGTACATCAACTATATGTAGACTTCAAAAAAGCACATGATTCAATTAACGAAGCGAATAGTTATACAGTGTCCTCTTCGAGTTCGGAATTCCTAAATGTTGGTTAGACTTATAAAATGTTGTCTTACTTGCAAATGACACACAAAGAGTAGGAGTGCGTGTAGGCAAACCTTTTTCGGATACTTTTGAATTCACAATGGGTTAGTATATCAATTTTTTACTAGAGCATGCCATAAATCTTTAGAGGATGAAGAAAACCTACAACTGAATTGTATTAATATGCTGTTATTTTTATGCTGATGATTAGATAGACTAGGGAAAAGAGGTGGGGGAGTTGCGATGTATATCAAATCGAACTTAGAGCCAAAGTCATCTTCACTCCTCCCCTGATTACAATGCACGACCAGAATTCCTCTTCATTGAAATTTCAGCTAGTTTACAGAGATGTCTCCTGTGTGTGGTGTACAACTCCGAAGTAGAGTATCTTAGTGACATAGAAACAAACCCTTATTAAGTTTACTGCCGCCTTATCAGCATGTTATAGTTATGGGCGACTTTTAACTCTAACTTACTTTCTTCTCATCTTCATCATCAGAAACTACTGGCACTATTTCACGCATGCAATATGCATGTCTTGCCTTTACAACCAAATCATCACACCATCGACGACTGATACATTAATAGACATCATAGCCACGACAAATTCACAGAAAATTATAAACTTACGGACAAATTACCTGCCCCCGGCATATCAGCCCATGACGTCATATATATCGAATACTCCTCTCCAGTGTCCTAGGACTCGTCCCTAAATTATTAACGTATCGAAATTTAAAAAAAATTAACCAGCAAGCTCTAATTGCAGACGCTATCGACATGCCGTGGCATGATATTTGGACCCTATTCACAATTGACGAAAATTGCTTAAATTTAACAATATGATATTAGAACTTTACGACAAACATTCCCCTTGAAGACTAGACGAATTACTAAATCCCCAGCTCCCTGGATGTCCCACGAAATTCGACTACTGAATGGCTGGAGAGGGATGCTGCTTTTCGAAAATATAGACTTGGACAAAAGTGACGCTAACTTAAGACAATATAAAGACATTAAGAAACAAAACGAATCAAAACATTAGGAACGCTAAGTTGCGGTATGCTTCATAGTCTCATTTGATCCAAACACAAATGCAAGTGATATGTGGAAACGTATTAGATTAATGGGCCTACGGCAGCCGACAACCAAAGGAGAGATCATTAACATATCACTGGACGATCTAAACCAACATTTCACATCATATGCCACACTTAACATAAACACTACGACCAAACAACAAACTATAGATGAGCTCCTGTATCCACCCTACTGCCTTCCCGAGAAAAATTCTTCTTTTCCTATATAATGCCAATCGACGGTTATAACTATCCCTGGACCGCATTCTTATTTAGAACTAAAACACCAAGGTATAGAAATATAGTATCGACGTTTTAAACGAAAATACTCCATGTCATACTCCCAAACTGCTAACC
>JASPKZ010004305.1:0-50480 GCA_030220185.1 Diploptera punctata | reverse complement strand
AGGGTGTACATTCATGTTTCAAGGCCTTTTTTTTTTTGCTATGGAATATTGCATTTTCAGGATTTTCTCTTTATTTATTTTATTTTTAGTTGAAAAGATACCTGAGCAAGGGATAGGTCGTGTTGTGAATACAGTGATTCATGTCTGGAAGTGACGAAAATACAATTCGCGAGTTTATTGTGACAGTTTTATCAGAAGATGAGAGTGACAGTAAGAGTTCATCAAATGGTTATTCGTTTGACGAATGTGATAGTTGTCCTATTTCTAAGAGAATATTATTACAATCTAAGCCTGTAAATAGTAAAGCAAGTGATGTAGACCTAAATGAACAGAGTGTGACTGACAGTGGTGGGCGTGTCGCGCCAAACGAAACACGTGGCATAAAACAGCTGTTTGACTGGAATTGATTCGAACCCAGAACCACAAAAAATGTTCAACAATATTTAATATTATAAGTGTTTAGTGATAATGCCATCAAAATTATTCAGTAGAATAAATGTTTTAGTGATAGTGATAACAAATTTCAATAAAGTCGCCGTGCTGAATTCGAACCTGGGATCTTTACAAGTGGAAGCAACACCGCCTAACCTTCAAATAAATGTAAAATAGTGAGTTTAAATTAAATTTACCATGGCATGTAGACAGTTAAATATACTTTATATAGGTTTATATTATATAGTATGGCGTAGTACTTTAAATTTAAAAAACCTGGCACCCACAGCCCAGCTGGCAAAAGGAAAACTCGGCAGTCAAAAGGTTAAAAACCTGTACAAGTAACAAAAAAAGTAATTGAGACAAAACATACAAGGGAACTGTCTACCATTACATGCCGAAACCTACCATAAAATGTCTCCCAGAGAAGCATTGTACTAAAGCCGTGTCCAAAAAAAATATCTTCCGCAAAATTTAACTAGTCTTCATCCATCCTAGTAATACTTTGGTTGCTTATTAGATGTCTTATTGAGGCGATGTCCTAACCACATGTTATTCGTTGACATAGATAAATAAGCGTAACTAAATTAGCTTGGTTAAGAAACTCCTGCTAGAGAGTACCTGTGGTCCCACGCGGGACGTAACAGGTTCTCTTCGTCTTCTTCTTCTTCTTCTCCTTCTTCTTCATCACGGTTTAGGCTTATTTACTAGCCTGTTCCGGCTCCAAATTGCTGCTGTTTCTATATTTTTTGGTCTTCCCAAACTTCTTCTTCCTCGTGGTGAATAGCTGTATGCTGCTTTTGGTATTCTATTCTCGGTCATCTTTGTTTAGTGTTCTTTGCAGTTTGTTCTGCATTTTACTATTGTGTTGAAGCAGAATCTTTCACTCCGACTTCTAGATCAATAAATTAGAATAACTAAATTGATTAGGACGTACATTATATATCATGCTAAATGTATAGGACGAAATAATAACCGCCAGCTATATGAAACTTATATGTAATCGAACCGTGAGAACACGAGGATTTTGATTTTCATATAATTGAATTAAAATAAATTGAATCAAACGAAGTTGATACAAGTAGGAATAAACGATCAGTTAATAATTAAGGAAACCATTAACAAGTACATGGTACCGCTTTTGTTAAGCGACAGGCCCTTGATGCGGCTACAAAAGAGTTAAAATTCAAGAAAACTTATTTTTACTAGCGGATTACTGGACATTTCTTTATGGACCAGTAATCCAAGATCTTAAACTGAGCTTCGCTGACAGGTCATTACAAGGCATGATTTATGGCTGGGGAACTACAGCGTCGGTAAACAACCAGTATGACGAAATCGACAACCCGCGAAGACGCGAAGCCTAGCAAACAGGCGGGAAAAGGCCACTGACCCAAAGGATGTCCTACAGGGAACCTGGTGGATCCTTATCCATGGAAAGACGGCGATTCCTCCTTTGGTACTAAGGAATCGTTGTCAAACCAATATAATAAGGTGTTGTATCGCGACAAGGTAATGATCTCATGACGACACGATGCCAGAGAGAGGGGAACGAAGTTTACCTTATACCAACAATAATTATATTAAGTCAGTTTTTAGACCAGCATTCTGAGTTGTAGTTCAGCATTATGTTAAGTTAGTTCTAGTTCTGCATTTCTAAGTTCAGCGTTCGGAGTCCTGAGTCCGACGGAACTCACCAAGACGGGAGTCGGGACAGACGCACCGGCATGGCGATCAATTAACAAACTACAACCTAACTTCACTTATAATTTGTTCAGTCGAGACTCCAACTTGAGTTCTAAATGCGTCACTGCGGTCAATACCTTGTCCGACATCAAATGTGTCTGCAATCTCACATGTATATGTGTCCATCAATTAATAAAATATTTTTTTTAAACTTCATCTCGCGTAGTCTTGCGCCGGCCAGCTCCTTGCTTATCCCTGAGAAGAACCTCAACTCTACCGATACCAACCTGAGCAACCTAAGATCTCATACATGGGGATACCCTTTCGGTAATCCTGGCGCCCAACATCCATTACTAACCATTGAACCCTACTAATACCCCCTCGTAGTGTTTAATTCCTCTACTTTTAGTTGTCTTATTTCTGTATTACGTTTTTTGTCTGTTCTTTGATATCCTGCTATTGGTCTGAGGAAACTCATTTCAGCAGCTTGTATTCTGGCAGGTTGTTGTGTTGTCACTGTCCATGTTTCGGATCCATAAGTAATAATAGACACTGCATTGCCTTGTATAATTTTATTATAGAGTCTTTCCTGGCTTTATTTTTCAAAGTTCTTTTTTAGTGTTCCTGTTATATAATTAAACTTATTTAGTTTGTTATTTATATCTGTTTCCGCTGTGTATGATATTTCGCAACCTAGGAAGTTATATCTTACCACTTGTTCTATTGGTTTATTTTCTAATATTATATTTTTCCGAACTGGATGAGCGCCCTTGAATGCCATTGTTTTTTTTTATTTTTCTGATGATATTTCCATTCCATAACAGGTATATATATATATATATATATATATATAAAGTCCACCGCTGTGGTCTCGAGGTAGCGTGCTGCCTTGTCACGCAGCGGGCCCGGGTTCGATCCCCGGACGGGGCAGTTTTTCTGGGTGAGGTTTTTATCGGGGTTTTTACTCACCTGCAAGACAAATGTCAGAAAAACTTTAAGGCCCAAACGGTCCCCGAAATCATATGGCCATCATCCTTATTATTATCATCTCATCATCATCCTTCACCGGTGTGGAAAGCACGGGAAGCTACCACACCTACAATTCGTAGTAAAGCTGCAAGCATAGCATGAAATGCTATGATTGCAGTGAAGGACCTGCCCTCGGGCAGAATTACTATGGATGGATGGATAATATATATATATATATATATATATATATATTATATAATAGTATACAGAAATACTAAAAATTAACATATTGTTTAAATAATCTTAATCATTATTTCTTTCTAAATCTATGATGGTCTGTGAAATTCTAGTCAGTGTTGGGAATAAGACAGAATATCAACAAAACTTGTCTATAGCCTTGTTCAGCTTTTCCCTTTGTGGCTATTTTAACATGTCCCACACCTCCCGGGGATCTTACAGACGTTTAATTGTTTATCAAATTCATGTTTTTTATGCACATAAGAGCATAGAGAGCCTCTCCAGACGATTGATATGCTCGATATCAGAGCCACCTCCAAAAAATCCAAACATTAAGACCATACCCATAATCCACTTATACATCCCCACCAAACGAAGATGACTGTGATATAGGCAATTAAGATAACCAGATGGTATATCGGGTTTAAAGGTGTGTAAGGTAAAGTGATCGTACTAAAGGCTATTTGAGACCCTTGGTGTAGTAGGACGTTAAGTCTCCCACTTTTTCTAGACAATCGTCATTTGATGTCAGCCGGGTTGTCAGCCCTGCGTGACGGTTGCCTTTTTCCCCAGGACAAGTTTCTGATACTCATTTCCGTTACAGGCAGAGTCGACCTCAAGGTCATGGTGCCACTAGACGGTTTGGATCAGTTTAAAATTCTTGACCCCACCGGGACTCGAACCCTCAACTTTCAGGTTTGTAGCATATTAAATTAACCAACTCCGCTACGGCGTGCCCCTTATAAAATAACTCATTCTTCTCGATATTAGTAGGAAAGAAGTTTATGTTGACAGATAGCTAATTAGCTGGAGAATTGGCCTAAATAATATTAAATAATCAACTTTATCTAAAAATGTCAAAGTTGAAAATTTATTGTTATTTTTAACCTCCTCTTTTTTGTATGACATATACTACCCCTTGGGACTCACTGTACAAAGCCAATGCCCTGGACAGGTCTCATATAGTCAGAGAGCAGGGACTCTAAAACCACACATTAGAATGTGTACAGTGGCGGATTTAACTTCACTGAATCTGCAATAGTCGTATGTATACCTCTTCCGAGCTAAGTTCCAATTGTAATGTAAACAAACCAGATGCATGACTGCATTTTCATTGGTCGAATAATAATAATATCTTTAAGCGTGTAACAAACATTACTTTGCTCTCTAACACTCGAAATAAAGGAAAAATAAAATTAAAATATATATTATGTAGTGAATGATTATGTAAGTTATATGGGAGAATCTTAAAATATATAATTTTAATATATTACATAAGCATTGTTTTATTCTTGCGCATGCGCAATGCAGAATACATTGTGATTTCAATTGTTTCATACTTTTGACATGGCCATACCACTGTTATAGTTTCTTTTCTAAATGTCTGTGATGTCCGGCTCCTCTTGTACACCCATAATTTCCCTTATTTCTTTATTTAGTATTCTATTCATTCTAGATTTTCCAGCTGATCTTCTTAAAACATCCATTTCTGTACTTTTTTTTAATTTCCCTGATAGGAATTTGCCAGACTTCAGCACCATATGTTAAAATGCTCTGAATTATGGTTTGATATATTTGTAATTTTCTATTTTTTGTAATATTTTTGCTCCACCAAACAGAGTTTAAATCATTTATTGCGTGTTTTGTTTGTGCGATTCTATTTTTAATTTCCACTGTGTTATCGCCTGAATGGTCTAATTTTGTTCCTAAATAAGTGCATTCAATACTAGGTTTTAGTTCTTCTCCATTGTTGAAATTTATGTTTTCCATTTCTTCTCCTATACATAGATATTTAGTTTTCTCAATGTTTATATAGAGTCCCCATTTTTCATATTCTTCTTTTAGTTTTTTAGCCATATGTTCTATGCCATCGTGGTCTTGTGCTATTAATACCTGGTGATCTGCAAAATATAATGAATATATATGTGTATTTTGCATGGGTATGCCCATTTTTGACATTGTTTCCTCCAGTCTCTTAGTACTCTTTCGAGATATATTTTGAATAGAGTTGGAGATAAACTGCAACCTTGCCTTAAACCTTTTGTAATAGTAAATCCCTCTGTTACATGATTTCCAAATATTTTCGAAATAGTTCCTTTGTATAATGCTTTTATAGCTTCTATTAATTTTTTTGGTAATGTTAGAATTGTCTAAAGTTAGGGCCATATATATATATATATATATATATATATTGTATTAATACAAAATCGTTAAGTTCCAAAATTATTGGTACTATCTTATGTTGTATTCAGTCTTATTTCTCTTCAAGTACGATGTTACCTAAGAACAATGATTCTGTTGTACACAATTCACTCATATGGCAGTTAAAAGCAGTATAACGGTTCCCCCAATAGATGGAGTCGGCGGAGTAATACCTTATGCAAGTTTGTTTACAGGTCCACTGTGGGTGATGGAGAAATTCCGAATACATATTTGAAAACACGATAAAAAACTGCATTAAGTACAACTATTGGTACTCATGAGACAAAAATCATGTTGACCAGTGTTATTATACGTTCTGTAATTTTTTTTTTCCATAAATCGGGAATCTGCATTCTTGGCAAAGTTGTGGGTGAAACTATTTAATTAAATTATTTATTTCAAATGCTTTAACTAATAAATGAATTTCACATAAAAGGACACGTGTACTATCCATATGAGAGCAATGCTATTTTCTAGACGTGAAAATCCCTATAGTTGAGGGCAACGGCATCTGCCAAGACATTTAGCCAATTTATTTTAATACTTTACTTTATGACTATTCACATCAACGGAACATTATTATCAATTTTTAATAATATGTCCACCGCTGTGGTCTCGAGGTAACGTGTTGCCTTGTCACGCAGCGAGCCCGGGTTCGATCCCCGGTCGGGACAGTTTTTTCTAGGTGAAGTTTTTATCGGGGTTTTTCCTCTCCTGTAAGACAAATGTCAGGAAAACTTTAAGGCCCAAACGTTCCCCGAAATCATATGGCCTTCGCTATCATCATCATTCATATTCATCCTAGATTAAGCTTAGGATTAGGGACTCTCCTGGCGCACCACTATCACCATCATCACCCATCATATCATCAGGGCAACGTAACCCCGCCTTCCAGGCGCTCCAACCTCAGAAGTGGGTTACAAGTACGCCATGCCAGGAGAGAAGCCAGGAATGTCGAAAGACAAGCTGGGGCATTTGAAAAAAAAAAGTTTGTTTACAATACAACTGGAACTTAGCTCGGAATTAGCATAGGAACCAAAAGCTAACTGATTAGACTAAATCAAGATACGGTTATTGTTATCATAGTTCACACAGATGTGGTCACTGTGTAAATACTTGCGGTAGTAACCTCAAAACTTGTAGAAACTATCTACGCAAGGGGAAAAGATAGATACATCATATGTGAAACTCGTAGACAAACTTTCAGTCCTGAAACTTCATTGCGCCAGTATCAGAATTGAATTAGAATTTGGAGTTGTAAATAAAACCTGTATTCGAATTTTTAATCTCGTATATTAATGTACAGAGTGGTTCAGAAGTATGGCTATATGATCGCATTTTGTGACGAAAATATTATTATTAAAGGAAATATGATGTTATCATTGGAAAGGGAATCCTTCAAATTACAACAATAGAACAAAACAAAACAAATCACTGCTCAAGTGCAACTTGGCGGGTTGATTTTTTTGGGCTAGTGTCGAACGCCTCCACAATTCTCTTCGTTGTTTCTGCATCCGTGCTAATGCGAGGCCTTCCAGGAGGTTTGATTTTCTGCATCCTTTCTGTTTCCAGCAGTCGTTTTCTCCACTTCCCCACAGTCGACGGCTGCAATGCTACGTTAAACTCACGTCTTGCCCGTCTTGCGACATCACGATCATTAGCATACGTTATTACCCATGCAGCAATTGTAATTTGCTGTTGCATATTCAACGCCATTTTGATTAATGACGTAAGTTCTACATTTTGTTTTATTCCATTGTAATTTGAATAATTGTCTTTCCAACGGTAATTTCATATTTCCTGTAATGGTAATATTTTCATCACACAACGCGATTAAACGTATAGCCATATTTATGATTCACCCCGTATTTAGCAAGGTATAATTTTTATTCACTTATTTGTTAATCAATAAAAAATTGCTTATGTCCGAATAGGGGTTAAATAACATTTTTTTCAAGTAAGTTGTTAGTAAGAAACATACATTTAGTCGAAATAAAATATCGTTAACAGTGACGTAATATAATTGTTTTATGTTATTCAACAGTTTTTGTATTTAAGACGTAGAGAGTAAGTTAATTTGCTAAGCTAATACCCGGCATGCGTTGCTACTCCGAAATAAATTAAATATTTCTTTTGCGTGATAGTGCGTTTTGTGGTACTTACAGCAATTGCGACCATGATTTAAAGTTCAACTTCCTACATTTCGGGGTTGCCAACCTGAATAACTATACTGTAATAAAGTAACTATACTGTAATATTACATATTACAAACCACGTGTGGGAAGTAATACCACTAACCTTTATGTATACTATGTACAATGTATGTATAAAAAATATACAAAAGGTAGTGTTAATATACATTACACCAAACAAATCACTGCATTTTAAATGAACTGAACTTTATTTGAAACAATAAAACACAATAAATGCGTACTTGCCGCCATTTATGACTAGATTGGTGTCACGGCTTCCTGTAATTTCAACTAATAAACATTGTCCAAACCGTTAACGTAGTCAGTTGTTTATAATGAACAAATATTTCCAACAAAGATGTTATTATTTTACTAATATTTATTATTTTGAAAACACCATCGCGCAAAAAAATAATGTACAACGCACGTTTGTGAAGTGTTTTACAGAATCTCGCAAATTAAAAACCTCGCTGTCGCTCGGTTTTTAAACATTTTCTTCGGTTCTGTAAATACCACTTCCGAACCTTGCATCATAATATACTATTTATGTTTGAATAAGTAAAAAGAAAAATAATTTTAAATTTATATCGTAATTATTTTCAGATACCCCGTTCTGATTACCCGGCATTGCCCGAAAATCTGCTTATCCAGATGTTCTAGATATCAATGAGCTCAAAGACAAAAATGGTTATTGTGAGTTACCGTAAAAGATAGGCATATGCTGTCGCGGATTATTTTGTAGAAATTTTAAAAATATACAATTCTGTGTACATTGATTTAGTATATAGCCTATATATATTTTTAGCTCCGGCCCTATAACGTTAATTGCCCAGAAAAATTATCTAAATGATGGCGAAAACCCCCATTCAATTCGGTCAAATAGTTTTTTAGTCTATAAAGAACAGACTCACACTTATTTTAACACGCTTTATATTAGCTTGATCTGTATCTGTCTATCTATGTAATGGAATCTTTCAACACGATTTTCACCCACTTAAAAACATTAGATCGATTTGAAACTTTGTATACTAGTAAAGGACCAATGACAATACAATCATTTCATTTGTTCTAAGATCCTGGCCAGGATTATCAGGACATAAAAAAAAATAAAGACCGGTATAATATGTAGCGGACGTATCGACTTTTTAGTCCATCGTTATGGCAGCTCAGCTAGTAGAGTGGTGGACTGTAGTGGTATATAATTTCAGTAATCCATAGGTCGCTGGTTCAAATCCGGCCCGGTGATTTTTTTTTTTTGGAAGAGTATACTTTTAGCTCATACTACAACAGTATTGAATTTAAAGATATTTACATTTTTATCTTATTCTGTAAAATATTAATGACAATTTTATAAACTTACCACATTGTAATTTATCCAAATAAATAATAGTTTAAAAAACTAAAACAATACGCTTTACTAGAAAACCAAACTACAAAATAAAAAATAATTTTAATTTCTAACACGCTTGGGATAAAATTATTAAAGTGATCAACAAAAAAATAATAATTTCCAACACATCTAGAATAAAGCTAGAGGGCTGGTGTTTTATTAAGCGTAGTGAGAATTTTTTTTTTTAAGTCTGAGGCAGACACCACGCGCATGCACCAACAGGGTTTTATTTTAAAATTATTCTCCACCATTTACAACAAATTTTACATTTTTTCTAACGATTATTTGAACATATTTTTCTATGATATTTAACCTACATACGTAACATGAAGACGTGGCAGCCATTTAGATTTTAAAGAATATTCTATACAACAACAGTGCAGCCAACATGGGTTATGTACTTCAGAATTTGAGAACTTACTATTTATTTTTGGGCGTTGCATTCTTTCACAGGTTAGAGTGCTTAAATTGCGTTAGGTTAGCTTTTAGGTTGGTCTTTCAAAGGTTAGAGTACTTAAATTGCGTTACGTTAGCTTTTAGGTTTGTTATATAGCATGTATAATGTTGGCTCCATCGCGATATTCCATAGAGTAAACCGCTTCGCGTTTGTTGGCGCATGCGCGTGGTGTCTGCCTGGGACTTCAAAAAAATTCTCACTGTGCTTGATTATCCAATAAATTAAATTAAATCTCCTTTATAAAAGCACCCCTTCAAAACGTATTGAAAAAACAAACTTGAAAGAAACTTCTACAAAAACACATATTAAACATTTCAGATGGCTACAGGAAAAACGACGTGTTGTACAAGTGGGACGAGATACGAGATGTCAAAGTTGAGGACAACGTGGAACTTTCACAATATGAACTGGTCAACTTCACCACAGAGCACTACCCTACAATAATGCGCGGTGTAGGTAAGTTCCTGTGAATAATCAAAAGAGTAACGCTGTTTTATACACAGAGTGGAAGTAATATAAGTGCGCAGATTCTATGTATGCATTTATTGGGTGAAAAAAATAACTTTGAGTAGAAAATTAGGTTGTCAAATAATAGTTATTTCGACGATTGATTACAAAAGCACATAGTATGACAGGGTGCTCATCTCCTGCCAACCCAACAAATGGTTCACGAGTCCATCGGACTTGGCAGGGAGGACTGACTAACAGATCCATATCTAGGCCCATCCGTCCAACAAATGTTGTCTTCTCAGAGTAAAAGCTCCATGGGGAAGTAAAAAAAATTGCAGTAGCTATTCATGCTTGGTCAGAAAAACTTCAAATTGAAATTAAGGCTAAATTAATAAAACAAATAGAAACCTAAAGAATTCACGGTTGGGGGGGGGGGATCTACTTTAAAAAAAAGTAAGAAAGAGAAATTAATGAATTTTCAAATTCCCGACAAATGTGACTTGATTTAGAGTCAATACTAATAAAATTCATTGTTAAAACCGTTGAGGTGGAGAGTCATAAAATAAAATAAGTTAATATATAGCTTCTTAGGTAAAATCCGTCGTCCTCAACTTATAAAATATGTAATCTTTATGCCTGTAGGCCTTTCAGAACATCCATTCCATCTTCAGCAGGACCGTCTTCGCTACAACATCCAGTATGATGGTTGATGCTGCTGGTCCTAATGTCACGACAACACCACATTAGGACCAGCAGCATCAACCATCATACTGGGCCTTGGGATACCTCGGTCGTCATGACCATACTCCCAAGTCCTAGTTCTAGTCCTCCCTATCCTATGTTCACGTCCACGTTCAAGTTCACAGTCCTTAAACCAACACCCCAGGGAGAGGGTGTTGGAGTTTGCAGTTCTTGGGAATTGCTGAGCTACATAGTACATCAGGTCGCTCATTCCTGACGACCCCACAGTTGATCCACGGGCTCCATGAGCCTAGCCGGGAGGACTGCTGTCGCAGATCCACCGACCATTCCCCTGTTCTGCCTCCAGGGACGTGTCCTGCAGCCGTTGTGAGACCGGCTAGGGCTACAAGCCCAACAGTGTGAGACTTTTAGTACATCCAGGTGCTCAACAGATCCACACGTGGTTTGTAATATGTAATATTACAGTTTAGTTATTTTTGGTTGGCAACCCCGAAATGTAGGAAGTTGAACTTGCAATCATGGTCGCCATTGCGACAAAACGTACTATCGCGCAACAATTTCTCTTAGAGATAACACTGTTATACTTACTTACTCCCTGGCACTATCGAACCCGTAGATTCATGGCCGCGCGGACATAAGCTCTCCGTACATCCCTATCCTGAGCTAATGCTTTCCAGTCATTCCCTGTATAATCTAATTCCTTCAAATCATAGTTAATGTTATTCTCCCACCTCATTATTGTTCTACCAACTGGGCGTTTTCCCTCTGGCTTTCCAGCAAGTCTTTCATTCCCCATACGTGCAACATGCCCTGCCCATCGCAGACTACGATACTTAACTGTTCTTATTATATCTGGCTTCCTATAAAGACCATGCAGTTCATTGTTATGTAGTCTTCTCCATTCACCTGTTTGTTCATCTCTCTTTGGTCCAAATATTTTCCTAAGTACTTTATTCTCAAATACTTGTAATCTCCTTTCCCTCCCTTAAAGTAAGAGTCCGTGTTTCGCACCCATATAATATAACTGGTAGAATAATAGTTTTATATATTTTCAGTTTAACGTTTTTTGAAAGGAGTTCGGATATCAAGAGTCTCTGCAATGCATAATAGCATGCATTTCCAGAATTGAGCCTATGTTTAATTTCTTTGTGCATCTCATTCCTATTTGTGATTATTGTTCCTAGGTATTTGAGTTCAGCCACTTCCTCAAAATTTTGATAACACTTATATCATAAGTAATGGTCATATGCGTTATTAAAATGTTTCAGACGAGTATTCGATGTTAAAAGTGACGTTCCACATGAGACGTAACATTGGATACTTCGTGCTACAACTGTACGTGCCGTGTGGTCTCATAGTTTGTTGTTCCTGGGTCAGTTTCTGGATAGATCCTGACGCTGTTCCTGCAAGAGTTTCTCTAGGTAAGCTAAATGTGATATGGCAATTTCTACAAATTGGGAAAACAATTTTACAAACATAATCACCAATTCAAAAATAAGTTAAAATATACCTTCTTAGATAAGATCCGTCGTCCTCAACTTATAAAATATGTATTCTTTATGTCTGTAGGCCTTTCAGAATATCCGTTCTATCTTCAACAGGTCTTTCTTCGCTACATTACCTGGTAATATGGTTGTCACGACAACACATTAGGGGCAGTAGTATCAACCATCATATCAGGTAATGTAGCGAAGAAAGACCTGCTGAAGATAGAACGGATATTCTGAAAGGCCTACAGACATAAAGAATACATATTTTATAAGTTGAGGACGACGAATCTTGCCTAAGAAGGTATATTTTCCGATTGAGGGTCTTTCCACTTTTCAGCGGTTGCCCTTTTACCAGCCGGCTGCTGGCCCTTCACATCCACATGTGTCAATCACAGAGGTAGATGATCAACAGCCAGTGTAGGGGTGACATGTGGTTAGCATGTCGAGTCCCCCAGCCGTTATAGCTGGTTCCTCAACCTGGAGCCGCTACTTATTGTAGCTACCCAATTGCCTCACGATGCTGGGTGGGCACCGGTCCCATACTGGCCGAAATATCATGAGAAAATTTCTTCCCCCATGGAGACTCGAACCAGCGCAAGTCCCGTAGCTCTGCGCCAAGGCTTCCTACCTTAACCGCTCGGCTATTTTATTTTACGATAATCCACCTCAACGGTTTTAACAATGAATTTTATTAGTATTGATAATCACCAATTCAAAAATTCCAGTAAATAAATCATATACTACGCATATTACCGATTTGCGTATGCAAACATCATTAACATGTGCACGCACTATGTTAATCTAAAGACCAATAACACAAAAAATACCTTAATAAAATACACTATTGATTTTGTGAAAGAAACGATATAACATAAAGTGTGACCAGATAACAACTATGGTGAATTCCACGAAAAATTTAGAAGAACACATGATTTTTTTTCCTGCTTCCCAAAGTGGTATATCGACTAATAAAAATATTTCCAAGTGCCAACATCCCAAAATATAGTAGAAAATGACAAACTCATACCTAACAAGGATTGTTACATATTTTATTAAAACTCTTACACCACGCAGAAACGTTAGTTGTTACGTCAGTTACCTTTCTTTTCAATAATTATATAAAAGTTTATTAGAGCATAAAATTCAAAACATGTATTTTAAAACGATGTCTTATACACACTACTACATTCACAATTGTTTGTTGAAATAAAATTGAAACATTCTCAGAGATTAATATTTTACTCTCACTCTGTAACACATAATGTCATTTTACAGTTACGTCAGTTACCAACATAAAACCTGATATTCAAAGTACAATCACTAAAGATAGAAGTTTTTAGAAGTTCCATATTTTCTGTTAAAGAGATAGTAACATATACACACACACACACATATATATATATAACATGATGACCACATATCATCCCTACACTGGCAGGATGATTGTCTACCTCTATGATTAACACAGGTCGATGTGAGGCCAGCAGCCGGCTGGTAGGCTAAGGGCCTTCTAGGCGTGTCGCGCCATGGAGTAAAGAGTATATATAGGCCTACAGGTTGCGGCTTAACCACTGCACATAATAGCAAGGGGAAAAAATCAGATTGGTTGAAACTGGGGTTTGAATACGGGACCTTCTGAATATAATCTCAAACACAACTGCTTGAGGTAATTTGCTAACTAGGTAACAATTTCGGTGTTTTTTTTTGTATACATATTGTAAGATTGAGAAAATAAAATATTTGCATTTACGGTTAACTGACTTATGCTGCACCCTGTGTGTGTGTATATATATATGACACGAAAAGAAAATGAACTCCTGAATCGGGATATGAACCCGAGACATCTAACTTTATACATTATTAACATAACCAATAGTCCAATCAGATTCCTGGCACAAAGATTTTATTTTTCCTTCCTTATACATGACTCTCAATCATGACAGGCAATGTGACATCGGTCGAGTTGTCATCTCAAGGCTATTATAACAAGTAAGCACTTAAAAAAGAATAATTACATTATAATAGTATTCATATCACATATAAGTATGTGTGTATGTGTGTTTTAAAGAGAAAAAGCACTGTTCTACTGTCTGAAGGCTAAAAAAAAAAGTATTATTTTATGCAATTGTTACATCAGTTACCATTGAATTCGCCCTATTAAAGTTTAAACTTACTGTCTTAAATGTTAGGTCTTATTTTAATAAAACATTGTATACTGATTCTAAAACTAATTAGATCATGGCTTTTTTCAGGTGTAATGACAGTACTGTCAATGACAACGATGGGTTTCGGTGGTCGAGCTCAGATGCCCAGAGTATCGTACGCTACAGCACTGGACTCTTTTGTCATCATCTGTTTCTCCTTTGTATTTGCTGTCATGATCGAGTATGCGGCCATTAATTTCCTAGACAAGATTACAGCTGATCTCACCAAGTTACTCAAAGAGAGAGGAGTAAAAAAGAACACGCCTCCCAGAGTGAGAATATTCTATAATTCTAGTTACTTAAGTTGTGTCTCCCAGTTATATTACATAGATGTGATATATCGTATCTTACTTTAAGCGAGGAGAAAAGATTACGAGTATTTGAAAATAAAGTTCTTACAAGGTAACAGTCAACCACTGCTTGCGGAAACCCACCTTCAAATTTCTCCCAAAGAAGGGTTGTGATGTACCAAGACCGTGTACAAAAAATGATCTAACCACAAGGCACAGAAATCGAAGCTAGAATCCAGCAATGGAAACTTTCTGTACGGAGCAGATGGACTCCTTACAGAAGTAAGAAAGGAAGGGGGGGACGCGGCGCGGAAGGCAAATATTGAGGGTTAGCCAGTCTACCAATTCAATACATTATATTCAAATATCTAAGTAGCAAGAGTACACAGTTGTCTAGCGTTGAGGCTGGCGTTGGACTCTCATTGGTTGCTTCCCTCATTATCTCACCAATGACTGTCCAACGCCATCCTCAATGCTAAACAACTGTGTGTACTCTTGCTGCATCCATCCATAGTAATTCTGCCCGAGGGCAGATCTTTCACTGCAATCACAGCATTTTAATGCTATGCTTGCAGCTTTACTAGGGAATTGCCATCATTATCATCATCATCCTTCACCGGTGTGGAAAGCAACGGGAACCTACCACAATTCCCTATTGTCCAACATGCGACAGATGAATTAACTGCAGCAATGAAAACAGAAATTCTCTGAGTTTCTCTTTCTTTTAATATCAACCTCATTTCATAATTTTGCATACTTTGAAAGTTATGATTAATTAAAATGTGGAAGGTTTGAATGGGACACGGTGTACAACTACTCACTATTTCGATGCTCTATGCAGACCACCGCTGTGGTCTCGAGGTAGCACGCTACCCGGGTCCGCTTCCGGTCGGGGCAGTTTTTCTGGGTGAGGTTTTTATCGGGGGTTTTCCTCACCTATAAGACAAATATCAGGAAAACTTTAAGGCCCAAACGGTCCCCGAAATCATATGGCCATCATTATCATCATCATCCTTCACCGGTGTGGAAAGCAACGGGAACCTACCACAATTCATGATTTACGAACCCGTATCCTTGACACTTACAATATAATATTAATTAGACGGGGTATGAAATTAAATATTTATATGAAGGTGGATTTAATAGTAATGTTATACAGATTGTTCATTTAATTTTGGCTCTAAGATGTGCACACATGGCCCGTCACTCTCGCTAATTGCAACAGTACCAATGGACATGTTGGACAGAACGTGACACGAAATCGAATACAGACTTGATATTGTTCGTGCTACTAATGGTGCCCATGTAGAGGTGTTTCGTGTGTGGTAA
Source organism: Diploptera punctata (assembly GCA_030220185.1). Classification (NCBI taxonomy): domain Eukaryota; kingdom Metazoa; phylum Arthropoda; class Insecta; order Blattodea; family Blaberidae; genus Diploptera; species Diploptera punctata. The sequence goes on along the minus strand of JASPKZ010004305.1, from coordinate 34,450 downwards.
TGAAAATTCTTTGAGTTTCTGTTTCGTTTAATACCGGCCTCATTTCATAATTTCGCATACTTCGTTAGTTATGATTAATTAAAATATGGGAGCTTTGAATGGGACACCCTGTATTACTTCCCTATAGTATAAATGAGAGATTTGGCGTTGGGTTTTAATGACTTGCAGTTAAAAAGCAGATTTTTTGACACGGCCTTGGTACATCACAACACTTCTCTGGAAAAAAATTCAAGGCAAGTTTCGGCAATCAATGTTGACAGATCCCTTGTAAGGAAACAAATTGGAGAGATGAACAGGCAGGTGAGTGGATAAGACTACTAAACAGTGATTCACATTATCTTTATTGAAAGCAAGATGTAATAAAAAACAGTTAATTAACTTAGAATGTAATGGATAGGGCATGTGGCACGAACTGGGAATGAAAGAGAGGCATGGAAACTTCATGTAGAAAAACGAGAGGGAATGCGCCCAGTAGGTAGGTCAAGAATAAGGTGGTATTGTAGCCTCACTATGATGGTCGTCCGTTTAAAAGCGGGTGCCGTGCGACAATACTTAACATGCGGAATTATTACAGTGGCGGTAGTCAGTATTTAATAACACTGGTCAACATGATTCTTGTCTCATGAGTACCAATAGTTGTACTTAATGCAGTTTTTTATCGTGTTTTCAAATATGTATTCGGAATTTCTCCATTAACCACAGTTTTTTTTTATTTCAATTTCAATTAATGGATTTAAATATTTTTTAATAAACGTTTTTTCGTCCATTTGTCCATTGTAAAATAAAACCAAATGAGCCAACTCAAATCATTTCAGCTATGGGAAAGAGATATCAAGGCAAATGGAATCATAATATGCTGGCCGATTATTGTTGGACCATCAAGAGGGATGCTCCACACGCGAAATATAGCAGAAAATCATCATTTCTTACTTTCTAGGTGAGTCCGAATGTTCGAATATTGTGTAGTTATGAATGTAGAAAATATTAAAGTGTTTGAAATTATAAATTCCTGTCTCTCGAAAACCTTGCGTGATGGAGAAAAACTGATATCATATTTGAATTCAGGAGAAAAAAATACGATCACAATCGCATATTTTTCTTTCTGAGACAAAAACATTTTTTTTTGTTGTTCAGTGTAATAGAACAATATTAACCATGCTTTGTGGGAGACCAATTATACAGGGGATGATTGGAAAATATTGGCTCAAGCTAGATATGTAAGGAGACCTTATGCGCACGGTCATGAACGAGTTCGATAGAGCCATTGAGGTAGTTAGCTGTGACTACTATCTCCATGGTGTGACAGGCGTAGAAGCACTTGGCCTATCATCCGATTGCTGGCCTCAAGTCCACATGTGTTAATGACAGAGGTATAAGATCATCCAGCCAGTGTAGGGGTGAGATGTGGTGAACATGGGATCCCCAGCCGTTATAGTTGTTTTCTCAACCTGGAGCCGCTTCTTATTGTAGCTACACAAATGCTTCACGATGCTGGGTGGGTACCGGTCCCATACTGGTAGAAATTCTATGAGAAAATTTCTCCCCCCATGGGGGCTCGAACAAACTCAAGTCCCGTAGCTCTGTGCCAAGGCATCTTGCCTTAACCACTGTTAATTGGAACATAATGTCCCCAAACTAACAAATAAAAAAAAGCTATTTGTATTATATGCAGAAAAGAGGGAATTTCTATCGAAATCTGAATTGGATTATTTCATTGGATTCTTAGTTTTTGCTTATCATCGCTCAGCATATACGAATAACTTTTTAACTTTTCATTACTGTATACAAATTCGGCCGCGGTGGGCTAGTGGTTGTTCCTTGCTTGCAGTTGCGAGGGACGCGGGTTCAAACCCGGCCGTGGTCGATAGATTTTTTAGGAAGGAAAAATTCAAGGAACAAGTACTCCGGGACGGGCTATAAGCCGTGGCTTCCGAGTCTGAAAATTTTCAGGCTTGTAAAAGAACCGCAAGTCTGAATAAAAGGTATCTGTGCAAAATTGAATCGACCTTCATCCATCCGAGAAATACCTTAGTTGCCTACTAGATGTCTCATTGAGGTGATGTACTAAGCAGATGTTACTCGTTGACATCTATAGGTAAATAAGCGTAACTAAATTAGCTTGGTTAAGAAAGTCCTGCTGGGAAGCACCCATGTTCCCAAGAGGGATGAATGGGGTATATACATACTGTATACAAAAGTTATAGCATAGGGATCAAAAGTAAAATCTTAAATTATTTCGGTAATAGACTAAAAAACATTTCTATACCTCCTCCGAGCTAAGTTCCAGTCGTAATGTAAACAAAACAGATGTATGACTGAATTTTCATCGAATAAAGATTTTACCTTTAACCGCGGAAGAAAATGTAGTTCTCTCTCGAACACTGTAAATAGATAAAAATAAACAAAATAAAAATATTTATTATCTAAACATGTCTACATAAGTTATCAATCCATAGTAATTCTACCCGAAGGCAGGTCCTTCACTGTAATCATAGCATTTTCATGCTATGCTTGCAGCTTTACTAGGGAATTGAAGCTTCCCGTTGCTTTCCACACCGGTGAAGGATGATGATAATGATAAGGGTGATGATGATGAGGACGGCCATATTATTTCGGGGACCGTTTGGGCCTTAAAGTTTTCCTGACATTTGTCTTACAGGTGAGGAAAAACCCCGATAAAAACCTCACCCAGAAAAACTGCCCCGGCCGGGGATCGAACCCGGGCCCGCTGCGTGACAAGGCAGCACGCTACCCCGAAAGACCACAGCGGTGGACACATAAGTTATATAGGAGAATATTAAAATATATGTTTGCAATTTTAATAGATTAAATGAACATTATTACATTCTTATGCATGCGGAATGTAGAATACGCTGGGATTTCAGTTGTTTAAAATGGCCGCTTCTGTATAATAATAAAACATTGGAAAGTAAAGCATTTCAAAAGTTGAGAGGAACAAATTATTTTGAATGTTTTCAAACAGTTTAGTGAAAAAGTACCTACTTTATCCATTGAGGATGTGGTTAAAATAGCAGCAGAATTAACGGGTGAGTCAGCATTGAGCATAAATTCTGCTCGTAATGAAATTGTAAATAAAAGATATCTATCGACATCATGAAAAAAGCCCAAACTTCTGATAAGGTAGACGCTATATAATTTTTGTTATAAATAAATAAGAAATGGAGGCACTTCCTAATTATTGGTATCATCTTACGTTGTATTACCCCAATAGACGATATCGGCGGAGTATTACATCCTGTGCATTTTAAAGCAGAATTTTAATATTACAATAAATATGAAAGTTAAAGTTAATAATTTTGAATTTTAAAATTCTATTAATATTTAAATATAACTTACATAAATAAAAACATCTAAATAATTCATTGTTGGTTATTGTTGAATAAAAATATCTCAGTAACAATTAAATAAATTGTATTACATAACAGTTTTGTAAATATTGCTTTTAAAATTGTTTTAAGTCATTGTTGTCAAAATTATAAATCCTTCTATTATAACTGTAATAAGAACACCTGCTTAAGTTCATATTCTTAAATGAAAGTAAACTAAACTCTGATTGGATTTTAAACAATTAACTTTCTTATTTAACAAATCAATTTAAACCTTATATTTAAAGAACTATTAACCAATAGAACTTAAATATAACAGCATGTGATGTAATAATGGTATTAAAATTATAAAAGAATTATACTAGTCATTCTGCATACAACTTTCAACAAAGATAGAAGCAAGAAGAGATCTCCTGATAAAATGTAAAAGAAAAATAATTTAATTTTAATAGATGGTGAAGAATAATACCACCTACATTTACTTAATCTGCTGGGAACTTTAAGAAGGGAATAAATTTGCAGTTATTTATACAAGAAACAGTTTTTAGTGATTTTAAAGTGTTTTCCTATCCAGTGTACCAACTACCGACCCTAAGAAGAGAATCCGGCTCTACCGAAAACTAAACCTAACCTGAACCAGTAATTCTTTTTGGGACATAAATTCTTCATCAAAACGTCATCACAACTGGAACTTAGCTCGGAATTGGTATATCATGAGACGAAATTCAATGTAAGTGTTAAAAGTAATACCATTATACGCTTATTGTTTCATTTCAGGCATCTCAAGATCCTCCAGAAGCTGAAGAAGGACCACCGAGATCCGTCTCCAATGTAGACGTATCTTCAACAACTGGGCACATTTATCAAGAAATAGGTGAGCCAGCACAAGAAGGATCTAGCAAAACAATTCATCTTCAAGTCCCTGATTCAAAACAACGTCGACCATCTTTGGTTTCGCTAGCAGCACCCTACATAGATTCCTTCAAGAAGAACATCGAGAGAAGAAAGTCTGAAATCAGCATTCACATGCCTTCAATTCCATTGTTAACACGAAGAAAATCTGAATCTAGCCTCCAACAATCGCCATCAATACCTGATATAACTGTTACCAATAACGAAAATGAAATAGAAAACCAAGCTGAGCAATTACAAGGGCCAAGTTCTTCCGAAGATATAATTAATATTGGAAGCGATGTGGTTTATGCAGAGGTTCTCGAAAAGGAGGAAGAAGATCGAAGCGTTTATGACAAATTTATTCTTTCTGTTTAATTGTAATTATAATATTCTTCTGGAGATTGATGACGTTGCCTTGGAGAATTTGGAGAAAAGCAAAACTGATGCCTACAGAAGAACAGGTATCAAAGTCGATCATGACTGGAGAAACAAAAAATAAGTTTTCCAAAATTGATATAGCAGCTAGAAAATATTTCCCAATTGCTTTTTGTGTTTTAATAACAAGTTACTGGATAGCTTATATGTATTATATCACTGATGAGTTCCCAGCAAAGGATGTGAATCCACTTTTACTGAAAAGCAAATGCCACGAGTAGAATTATACAGAATGTGGCATAACAGTTATCCACTGCATATGATAGCAAGGAAAAATATCAGATTGGTTGAAACTGGGGTTTGAATACGTGACCTTCAAAATATAATCCCAAACACTACGGCTTGAGGTAATTTGCTAACTTTAAACAATTTCAGTAGTTGTTTTTTGTATAAATATAAATCTACAGAAAATAATATATTTGAATTGTCGGTTAACTGACTTATGCTGTATTAATAATGATTATTTTAACACAATGTTATGTAATAATGCTGTTAACAGCTGAGGTCATTATACTAATTCCGAGCTAAGTTCCAAGTTGTACTATAAAAAACTTGCCTAAAACATTCCGTATATTGGAGGAACCGTAGTACAAATTTTACCCGCCATATGAGAATTGTGAATGGAACTGTCATCAATAGAAACATTGCTCTTAGGCAACATCGTATTTTATGAGAAATCTTCTTCTTCTTCTTCACTTCACGGGCTAGGGAAATTGTCTATTCCGCCTCACAGTTGTTCTGTCCATCTGTTCACTGCCCTTCCTACATTCCTTGAACCTCTTGGCTTGTAGTTAAATGCTGATTTTGGTAATCTTGTTACGTTCACTCTTTCTACATGTCTAAACCATTTTTCTCTATATTCATTGATTTTATCATTCAATGAGTATATATTTAACTCTGTTCTTATATCTTCATTAATTATCCGATCCATTCTTGTGCAGCTTTTTGTTCTTTTAAGGAAGTTCATTTCTACGCTTTGTATTCTGCTTTGTAATTTTTTGGTCATTACCCAAGTTTCACTCCCATAAAGTAATGCAGGAACTGCCAATGTTTTATAAAACTTCAATGTAGTATCTCTTCTTGTGTTGTTCTTTAATGTTCTATGTATAGTTCCACATATCATTCGAAATCTTGACAGTTTCATATTTACGTCTCCTTCAGTTTTTGTGTTTTACGAGAAATAAGACTGAAAAGATAAGATGGCACCAATAATTATGAACTTCTATTTCTTATTTTGCCTTGTCACGCAGCGGGTCCGGGTTCGATTCCCGGTCGGGACAGGCTCCTGGGTGAGGTTTTTTTTCGGGGTTTTTCCTCGCCTGTAAGACAAATGTCAGGAAATTTAGGGCCCAAGGATCCTCGAAAATCATCTGGACATCATCATCATCCTTATCATTATCATCCTTCACCGGTATGGAAAGCAATGGGAAGCTACCACACGTATAATTCCCTAGAAAAGCTGCAAAGCATAGCATGAAAATGCTATGATTGCAGTGAAAGACCAGCCCTCGAGTAGAATTACTATGGATAGATGGATTTCTTATTTATTTATGATACAAAATTATATATGGGCCTACCTAATTAGATGTTTACGATTTTTCCATGATGTCCTTTATTTACAATTTTATTACGAGCAGAATGTATTCTCCATGTTGACTCACCTGTAATTTCTGCTGTACACATTTCAGTCATATGGCGGATAAAAGTTGAACCATGGTTATGCCCCAAATGAAGGAGCCAGCGAAGTAATACCTTGTGCAAGTTTGTTTATAGAACAGCTGGAACTTATCTCGGAGTTAGTACAGAAGATTTACTTTAAGTCTGCTCTTAACCGTATTCTGGCCTCAGTGTTTATTTGTTTGTCATGTCTAAACCAGGATAACGATAAACGCAGTGCACAAGTACTTCCTTTTTCCAACAGTTCGAAATTAACACATTGCACCGTATAGGTGCCGGATCAAACCGTTATTGTTGATAAATATTTTGATTAGAAAACATAGATTACTCAAATTAAGATATCTTTGCCCGGGCCCATAAAAGACAAAGATTAATTCAACTTTCCTTAATGAATTTTCAAACATGTAATGTGCAGTGAGCTACAAGCTATAATCGTGGAAGCTTTAAGGAAAGAGGAACTAACACACGCTTGAGCAAGCTTTGGAATTTCACTTTGATGTCAGAGATAAGCGAACTACTAAATGAATAGGCAAAAAGGTACTTAAAATGCACAACTAAAGCTTTAATGCGAGTCAAAAGATATAGTCAGATATAACATGAAAATAAATGAATAAACCATTAGTTTAACTAAGAAAAGAATACTATGATTGATCATCTATACAAAAAAAATAGTATAAACAAACATACATACTTTTACATTCATACTAGTCCAGCCTCGGGTTGGGGTATACAGTCCTTGCCGCCCCACCCTGGCCTACAGGACTAACAAACCTAACTAGCTCTTCTGAGCTACACTAACCAGACTCCGACGATCACTCACAATGATGATGATGCGATGTTACAAAACACAGCTATTTATGAGAGTTCACAAGGAGAGGGGAGAATGCGCGATAGCACACGGTGCGTACTAGGAAGGGAAGGGGTAGGTGGGGGAGTATTTGGCACTGTTCACCAAGATCGCACAAGAAATGGAGACGTGATGACGTATAGTTTGCGCAGCATGTAATCCCTGTATCGAAATCTCTATTTCGGTACAACATAATCTTTCTTCGACATTATTGCAAACACATTACAATGCAAGTCAAATGTCTCTCCAGGTTTTCGTGGGTCTGTAGAACAGTAACCATAACAAACATAGCGAACACACTTGTATCAGAGGAAAGAGTAAATTTCCAAGTTTTCGTATGTGCTTGTTGACAAAGGATAACTTGTAAATTTTACCACTAGAGGGCAGTCATATCAGTTGGTGAAACATGGCGTTCACTGGTGCAGAAAAGGCGTTTTGTGTGCTGAAGTTTGCTAATTGTGAGTCTATTGTGATGGTCCAACACCGATTTCGTACAAAATATCATCAAAGATACACCTACAGACAAAACAATTCGCACATAGTACCTCAATGATAATTCACCATCGTTGGATTGGATGTGCTTCTCAAGATGATTCTCCCCTTCTCCCATGACCTCCAAGGTTACCTGACCTAATCCCTTGTGATTTTTTCTTATCGGGTTTATGTTAAAAATCACGTGTTCGCCCCCTCCCTCCATGCCACTCAATTTAGCAGAGCTGTGTCAAAGCACTGAGCATGCAGTCGCAGGTACTGACAATGAGATGGTAGGAGCTGGGTTATAGGATCGATGTCTGTCGAGTCACCAACGGTGTGCATATGGAACACCTGTAAGGTACGTATGAAAACTTGGAAATATAAACTTTCCTCTGATACAAGTGTTTTCGCTATGTCTGTTATGGTTACTGTTCTACAGACTCACGAAACTCCGGAGGGACTTTTGACTTTCCCTGTATAAACAATACTAAAATTTGTGTTTATGAATGGTTTATAATTAAATATCGCTATACTAATATTTATATTAACAATTTACGTTTTATAAAGTTTTTCTATTAAATTATTTATTACTACTGTTATATAATTTTTCAAATGAATATTTTTGTTTCTTATTCTATCCACTGTTTTGTATTCATTATACTTCTATTTTCTATCTTATTTGTTGTACATCATTCCTTTTATTTCATTCCTAACCTTGATTTGTATTATACTTTTACTTGACAATAAACATTTTAAAATGAAATTCTTTAATTTCTTTAAACTTGGATCCGCTGACTGTAATAACAAATACGCCTTTAGGAATATCGCATACGTATCTCAGAGCCTTTTCTTTCGGTAGATCTTCAAATATGTTCTTGTTTCCTTCGTGAATTATCGTATGCATTGAGTGAAGTTCTTTATAAAATAATGAAGAGTAATAACATACACTCTCTATCTCTATCTTCGGGTTTTTACAGCTGCTGCCGTCTTCCCGTGCCAAACCTCCAAAGCCTACGGTCTTGGGCATCTTCGATGCTTAGCCCTCTAGCTTGCATTACTGTCTTCATGTTTTCCTTCCATGTTAACCTTGGTCTTCCTCTTTTCTTCTTTCTGTTCGGATGCCATTCATATAGTTGCTTCGGTCATCGCTCATCTTCCATTCTTAAGACATGTCCTAACCACTTTAATTCCTTCTCCTCAATTCTTTCAATTATGCTTTCTTCTGCTTCCATTATGTTTCTAATTTCCTTATTTGTGACATGTTCTAATTTAGACTTTCTGGCACTTCTCCGTAAATAATCCATTTCTAGAGCTATTAGTCTATTCTTGTAGTACTTATTGATTGTCCATACCTCACTTCCATACATTGCAACAGATTCCACCAATGTTTTACCATATATTTTTTTTGTCTTTCCAAATATGCTTATCCCACCATATGGAATTTAACGATGATATTATTTTGCTACTCAATTCAATTCTATGTTTTATGTTCTCTTTGCCTATACCTTCAATGTTATCCATAATTATTCCCAAATATTTAGTTTGTTTCACTTGCTTTATTTGGATTCCTTCTTCCAATATTAAATTTTCTCGTTCATTGCTATTTACACTCAGCAACTAAAATAAGGCTGTATAAAGTTTTAATAAGAATAGTTTTGACCTATGGTAGTGAGACATGGAACCTAACTAAAAGATCAGAGGTTGCCCTAAATCATTTTTAAAAAAAGTACTCAGGAAAATATTTGGACCGATACATATTAATGGTCAGTGGATAATACGATACAACAAAGAACTGTATGAAAAATGCAATGAACCTGACCTTGTCAATTTTATTAAGTTAAAGAAATTAGAATGGGCTGGCCATGTACAAAGGCTCTCAACAGACCGAGCCCCAAAAAAGGTGCTTACAGCAAGTTCTATGGGGAATAGACGGGTTGGTAGACCGAAGTTAACATTTCTTTATATGCCTTCTTATTAGAGGAAAACAAAAATTATAACATAAAAATGATTTTTATGATGAAAAAAATCCAAGGACCAAGTCCTCCGGGAGGGCTTTAAGCCGTGGGTCCCGAATCTGAAAATGTTTAGGCTCCTAAAAGATCCTTAAGCCTGAAAAAAATACCTGTAAGCAAACTTTCCCGGTCTCAAACTTCCTCTAATACCTTAGTTGCCTGCTCTACATGTCTCATTGAGTCAGTGTGTTGGCCGCATGATTCTCATGACATCTATGGATAAATAAGGTAACTAAATGAATTTGGTCTATTAACTCCTAACAAATATGCTGGCGATGTTGTTATTATTCAAGAAAATGAAAATAATTTGCAGCACTCTTTACATTAATTAAATCAGTTATGCCAAGAATATTATGTTAAAATATCCAAGGAAAAAACGAAAAAAGTGAACATATAAAATCAAAAATCATAATAGACAACAAACCTCTGGAACAAGTAACAAATTTTAATTATGTGAGTTGTAATTTTACTATAAACACACAAACTGAAACAGACGTAAATGTGAAACTGTCAAGATTTCAAATGATATGCGGAACTATACATAAAACATTAAAGAACAAAACAAGAAGAGATGCTAGATTGAAGTTTTATAAAACATTGGCAGTTCCTGCATTACTTTATCGGAGTGAAACTTGGGTAATGACCAAAAAATTACAAAGTAGAATACTAAGTGTAGAAATGAACTTCCTTAGAAGAACAAAGGCTGCATAAGAACAGATCGGTTAAAGAATGAAAATATAAGAACAGAGTTAAATATATATCCATTAAATGATCAAATCAAAGGATATAGCAAAAAATGGTTTAGACATGTAGAAAGAATAAAAGTAACAAGATTATCAAAAACAGCATTTAACTACAAGCCAAGAGGTTCAAGGAATGTAGGAAGGCTAGTGAAAAGATGGACAGAACAACTGTGAGGCGAAACAGGCATTTGCCTCGCCCGTGAAGTGAAGAAGAAGAAGAAGAACTCCTAACAAAGGAGAGGTTATAACTCAATACTGGGCTCGACATTTCAGATAGATAGTAATACCATAGTTGGTCGGTATGTTGACCGCATACCATTCATGTCATCTTTAGGTAAATAAGCGTAACTAAATTAATTTAATATTTATAATATAAAATAGGACACCTGAGATATCAGTCTTTCTCAACGTTGGATGTGGAGTACTTTCAAAGCATATCCTTCATCTTCAGCTTGTAAATCAGTACTGGTTGTTCGTGAGAATTTTGAAGAGCGCGTTGACGTCACTGGGTGAGTTCTCATTCAGCAGGTGAGTGTTTTTGGTTTCTTTTAGTATCTAGATTTCTCCGAGAATGTTGATTTTGAGTTTATTGTTTTCTCTATGGATGACGTATAAAGTGTTGTCGATGGTATTGAATTGGTGACCCGTTTCTATGACATGATCCAGTTTTGCAAATCAATAAAAAAGGAGAAGCTAAGGCCCAACATTCCGCCATTACAGTAGATGGTATGAAATGATGAATATAATAATGTGGATCCTCCTAATGAAATTCCGAACTAGCATTTGCCTCGATGACTTAGGGAAACTAGGAAAAAACTTCAATCAGGCTGGTCGGCACCAGAGTTTAAACCTGGGACCTCCTTCACGGATCATAGTCCGATATTCAGGGAAAGGAAGGCAGGTTTGATTTGCTTGTAGCGACCGATACACAATGCACAGACCAAGCGATGAACATATAATAACATTGGTCAACAGGATTTTTGTCTCATGAGTACCAACAGTTGCACTTAATGCAGTTTTTTATTGTGTTTTCAAATATGTATTCGGAATTTCTCCATCACACACAGTTTTTTTTATTTCAATTTCAATTAATGGATTTAAATAATTATTTTTAATAAACGTTTTTTCGTCCATTTGTCCATTGTAAAATAAAGCGGGGACCACTTTCATCAGGAGATTTCAGCTATGGAAAAGAGATATTAAGGCAAATGGAAACCTAATATGCTGGCCGATTACTGTTGGACCGTCAAGAGGGATGCTCCACAGGCGAAATATAGCAGAAAATCGTCATTTCTTACTTTCTAGGTGAGTCCGAATGTTCGAATATTGTGTAGGTACGATTGTAGAAATTATTAAAGTGTTTGAAATTATAAATTGCTGTCTCTCGGAAACCTTGCGTGATGGAGAAAAACGGATATCATATTTGAATTCAGGAGAAAAAATAGTATCAGAATCACATATTTCTCTTTCTGAGACAAAAAAAAAAGTTTATTTTTTGTCGCTCAGTGTATTCAAGGAAAGGTAGGCAGGTTTGACGTGCTTGTAACGACCGATACACAAAGCACAGACCAAGCGATGAACATATAATTATAGACTACCTGTAAATATGTAAATACTTTATTAATAATACATAAACCCTGCATTGTCAAAATAATACTTTTCAATAAAAATATGAATATAATCCAAGACGGTTTTAACTTCCGGGGACAGAAGCCAAATCTTTATGAATGGTCCTCAAAAGTCGTACTTGCACCTGTTCTATGAAGAAATATTTTGGCTCTTTGCCTTGAAAATTATGTTGGCAAAATATCTAAATCTACATCCCCACCCCTTCTTTTTCAGAAGTATCATGAAAAAAAGTTCACTAGTCTTGTGTATGAAAACTTGAGAACGTGTGGTTTCGGAAACAACGAACTGTTTATCGCATTCAACGCCATTGTTATGGTTTCAAAAAATGGGAAATGGTATCCAAAATGTGTTATGTCTATTTTTTATTATACTAAGGAAAACATTGATTATATATAAAATCTAACAAAGTTTTGTTCGCGACGAATTCAAAGTGAAAACAGTTATGTGTATGTGTTTATCGTAATATATACAGGGTGTAACTAATTTCCTATTACAGACTTTGAGGACGTGAAGTGGGGACCAAGGCGGCTACATTCAGCATAGGAACACATAAAATTAAGATTATAATATAAAATTATAAAACTGTTACCTAATAGGTCCGTCTCCTCAACTTTGTAAACTTTGATTATCTGCAGGCCTTTCGGGACTAGTCTATCATCAGCAGAAAGATCATGAGATAGCTCTTTATCTGCTGACCCTGAATGTAACTTCTACACTATTGATGATCTGGTAAAGGGGATTGAACGTACTGGGTGTGTTCTCATTTAAAAGTTGGTTGCGGTTGGTTCCCTTCAAAATTTCAATCTCTTCAAGTACGTTTATTTTTGTCGGGTTATTCTCTCTGTGCAGTATTGTGAGGGTGTTGTCAATGTCTAACATGCGATGTCCTGCCTGAATAATATGTTTAGCATTACTTGATTTTCCTTCCGCATGAATGTAGTCTCTGAAGAGAAAAAATTGCGTTTATATTGGAACTGGCCCAGATGGCTCAGTCGGTAGAGCAATGGCCTAGAAAGCCAAATGTCCTGGGTTCGAGTCTCAGTCTGAGAGTATAATTTTTATCTTCAAATATGAAGCAAACGCTGTGCTGTAACACACCGGTACGCGGAAGAGCTAGGGTAATTTAAGGCTATTTTAAAAACCTTAAATGGAAAATTACCATTTCACTTTTTCATGTCCCTTGTAGAAAAAGATGTGCTCTTTCTAGTGGTGTCAGTAAAATACGATCAGAGATGACAGACATATAAAAAAACTGGCCCTAAAAAATACTAAAAATTTGTAATTTTTAATTTTTGCTCAGAAGGGGGGTCGTAAAATCTGAACTATTAACTCAAAGAAAGTAATAATGGTGCAGTATAATTTGAACCAGATTGTTAGTTGACAGCCTGAAAATCAAGGTCCCAGCTGCTTTTGTCTTGTAGTAAAGGATGGCTAAAGTATGGCATACATATTCTGTGTCAAACTTTGCAAGGCACTTTCAGACCAAATATCATTAAGGGTAATAATTTCCAAGCAATTTGAATGATACTGTTGCATTCAGCACCAAAAGCTGTACTTGTATAAAACAATTCAAGGTAATAGACACTACAGTTGAAGCACAAGGTTATATCAAATTTGACCAAATTCTTTGCGCTGCGTGCTTCGTGACATGGCATTAGGTGCTCTCAGGTGGCCCTAGCTCTGGAGCCAATTGCATCAATCGTGCCAAAATTTTGCACAGTAACCTAACAAATGCATGTGCACATATGCACAAATTTTTAACAAAGTCTGAGATGGTCGAGAGGGGACCACTTTTGATTTTAGGACTCTTGACATGGAATGACCCTATGCAACAATTTGTTAAGTCAGGATATCACTGCAATCATCCGTAGCCCTAAAGTTTACATATAGGTCTACACATGACAAAGTTTTTTTTTAAAAAGCTATAGAAACAAGGGTTTTTTATTATTTTTTATTGCTGAATTTAATTTCATGAAAATTTCAACACCACAGGAGAAATCATATTGTGGAAGATAATCTGTCAGAATAAATAATTAATTACCGTTCAGAAATAATGAAAAGAAGCCCTAAGAGATTTATTTTCCTAAATCTATATCAAGAAGCCTTCGGAGGTCCAATCTCCTAATCAATCTAAACACGCCTTCGGAAGTCAATTCTCATAATATATTACAATCGTTTAAAACTCTGATTATATTTCGTTTAATAATAAAATACCAGTTACTCGACTGTTCGAAAGAGACAACACACAAATCTGTTACTACTTAAATAAGTTCACTAAATAATAAGGGAGATAAAAATATTTTACCCTTAAATTGGCAATGTATCCTACAGGATACAACAATTGGTTTAATTTATTTAATATTTTATATAAAACAGGAGATAATAAACGAATATAAATAACTTAAACGTGTGTCCAATTACACAATATACCTAATAATAACAGTTCGCACCATTTCGTTTTCACTGCGGTCCGCCATATTTAAATAAGTGATACGAGAAATTAATGTATTGCGAATTTAAAGGATTAAAATCCTATAAAAATAAAAAGTAATTTAAAGATAAAAGCAAAAAACTTTTTTCAAGCCAAAAATAATAATTTATCATAAAGGAATCTAATTAAAGTCCCACGAACTCATGCATAAAAGAAACAAATATTAATTTCAAATCAAATAAGTAATTAATTTGCATCAGATCTCAGTAAGAAAACAAAAATATATATCATAAAGAGGATTCTTACATATTCAGGCAAAAAAAATAAAAAAATAAATTGAAGGTCCACTAAACTGATTGCTGCCACTAGCAAGCATAATACAGTATAATTAGTCACTTAGAGTAACGCAATCCCTGAACCATATTTCCAACTTCCTTAACCGGATTTATCTAGTTTTAAATAGCTAGAAAATTGTCCTCACAAGGCAGAATGGCCTATTCCCAAAGAAAATTGTCCTATGTTACAGCACAGAATCGAATACGAGACACCTTGAATTCCAGTCAGATATGCCAAAACTTACTCTACACATGCGGTCAAAATTATTTTCAGCCAACAGCAAATGGGTTTCCTAAGTATCCAGGTACAGACTAGATCCAACATCGCCTAAGTTCGATAGCCTATTGACAAGTGTATTTCCAACAAATTAACTTCTGTGTTCCAGTTCTTTCCCAAAACAAATTGATTGCTGAAACAGAACTTTGGTTGATTGAGGTGGTATTGAGACTTCAAGGTTACTGTATATTTTCTAACGATGTAATTTGTAAAATATAGGTCAACAAATTGAAGCTATCGCAAACTGTATAGCATAATGCTGTGACTTATACAGAGTGCAGAAAAATGTATATCAGACTGATTTTCATTTGGACAACTGCAGTGGTGTTCATGGTTTTATGGACAGGTACAACCACGTCCTTCCTCAAGGATTCTCGTGTTCTCTCAAAGAATGTAACATCAACTTTGGATCAACTACTCAACAGGAGCAGATATGATAAAAGGATTCGACCAGATTTTGGAGGTAAGTATAGTATATTGCGATGCGAGTGGGGTAAACACTTGATATGAATCGAGGAAAAGTTTTTAAAAATGGGTCGCTTGCGCCGAGTGTTTTTTAAAAATTTCCGAGATTCCGTTATGTGTTTACCACATGAGTATTGCATACTATTTTCTATACTATGTGTATTTATTTTAGTAATTAAGATATTAGCTAAAATATTAATAAATATAATTGAAGATAAATGTTAGATTTCAGAAGGTGAATCGGCTATATTATGTGTTGCTATGAAAAAATAATAAGTATTGTAGGCCATGTCGCCATCTTATATTTGTTTAAAACTGTAAAACCAATTTGATTTGAGATTTATTTCCGATTATGGAGAAAGTTTTAGACTATGTGTGCAGTGATGATGAAATAGAATAGGCGTGGAAAGACTGATGTGATAAATTATTACCGAAATTAATACAAATTGCAGTACCACTATCAATATTTCAAAATAAATGTTTTTACTTACCGCACTAGTACTTTTGGTTATTTTTAAAGTACTGAGATTTACTTTGTTTTCATAACAACCGAGATTGTATGCTGGAAAGTCAAACTAACATAAATGCTAACCTAACGCAATTTAAGTACACTAACATGTGAAAGACGAACATAAATGCTAACCTAACGCAATTTAAGTATTCTAACCCGTGAAAGACCAACATAAATGCTAACCTAATGCAATTTAAGTACTCTAATCTATCAAATACCACATAAATGCTAACCTAAAGCAACTTAAGTACTTTAACCTGTGAATTTAAGTACTCTATCCTGTGGAAGACCAACATAAATGCTAACCTAACGCAATTTAAGAACTCTAACCTGTGAAAGAACCAACAAAATGCAAACCTAATGCAATATAAGTACTCTGACCTGTGAAAGACCAACATAAATGCTAACCTAACGCAATTTAAGAACCCTGATCTGTGAAAGACCAACATAAATTGCAAACCTAACGCAATTTAAGTACTCTGACCTGTGAAAGACCAATATAAATGCTAATCTAACACAATTTAAGAACTCTAACCTGTGAAAAGACCAACATAAATGCAAACCTAACGCAATTTAAGTACTCTGGCCTGTGAAAGACCGACATAAATGCTAACCTAACGTAATTTAATTACTCTAACCTGTGAAAGACCAACATAAATGCTAACCTAACGCAATTTAAGTACTCTGACCTGTGAAAGACCAACGTAAATGCTAACCTAACGCAATTTAAGTACTCTAACCTGTGAAAGACCAACAAAAATGCAAACCTAACGCAATTTAAGAACTCTAACCTGTGAAAGACCAACAAAAATGCAAACCTAATGCAATATAAGTACTCTAACCTGTGAAAGACCAACATAAATGCTAACCTAACGCAATTTAAGAACTCTAACCTGTGAAAGACCAACAAAAATGCAAACCTAATGCAATATAAGTACTCTGACCTGTGAAAGACCAACATAAATGCTAACCTAACGCAATTTAAGAACCCTGATCTGTGAAAGACCAACATAAATTGCAAACCTAACGCAATTTAAGTACTTTGACCTGTGAAAGACCAATATAAATGCTAATCTAACACAATTTAAGAACTCTAACCTGTGAAAGACCAACATAAATGCAAACCTAACGCAATTTAAGTACTCTGGCCTGTGAAAGACCGACATAAATGCTAACCTAACGTAATTTAATTACTCTAACCTGTGAAAGACCAACATAAATGCTAACCTAACGCAATTTAAGTACTCTGACCTGTGAAAGACCAACGTAAATGCTAACCTAACGCAATTTAAGTACTCTAACCTGTGAAAGACCAACAAAAATGCAAACCTAACGCAATTTAAGTACTCTAACCTGTGAAAGACCAACATAAATGCTAACCTAACGCAATTTAAGAACTCTAACCTGTGAAAGACCAACAAAAATGCAAACCTAATGCAATTATAAGTACTCTAACCTGTGAAAGACCAACATAAATGCTAACCTAACGCAATTTAAGAACCCTGATCTGTGAAAGACCAACATAAATTGCAAACCTAACGCAATTTAAGTACTCTGACCTGTGAAAGACCAATATAAATGCTAATCTAACACAATTTAAGAACTCTAACCTGTGAAAGACCAACATAAATGCAAACCTAACGCAATTTAAGTACTCTGGCCTGTGAAAGACCGACATAAATGCTAACCTAACGTAATTTAATTACTCTAACCTGTGAAAGACCAACATAAATGCTAACCTAACGCAATTTAAGTACTCTGACCTGTGAAAGACCAACACGTAAATGCTAACCTAACGCAATTTAAGTACTCTAACCCGTGAAAGGCCAACATAAATGCTAAGCTAACGTAATTTAAGTACTCTAACCTGTGAAAGACCAACATAAATGCTAACCTAACGCAGTTTAAGTACTTTAACCTGTGGAAGAATGTACGCTGATTTTATTTAGTGTAAGTTAAATAGTGTAGACTCTATGTTGGCTGCATTGGAACACAGAATTTTCATTAAATCAATATCATGTAGTTTAATATCGTGAAGAAAATACATTCAAATAATCGTAGAAAACATGTAAAAATCACTATAAATGGAGAGAAATAATTCGAAAAATGAAAACCTATGAATAAAATTTGACAGACATTTATGAAGAAATTGAAAAAGTTGCGCTCACAGGTTATAAAGTTTATCCTCAGGTACTTATTTTAATATTTTAACATTTAAACAATGTTCGATTCCCTTCAAACCATTGATTTTTCCTTAAAGGGAATTATTCCTGTGGTTGCCCATGGTCTCGAATTTAGGTTAAGAATTCTCCTGGAGCTTCATTATCATTTATCACCCATCATATCATCGGGATAACGTAACTCCGCCTTTCAGGTGCCCCAACCTAAGAAATGGATTACAATTCTGCCAAAGCCAGGTGAGAAAGCCAGAAATCTCATAAGAGACAACCTGGTGGCATTAGAAAAAAAAACAATGATGGGTACTATAATACATTGAACATACACAAGGCTGCCGTCTTTCGAGAAATGATATCCCGACCCCATATGTTCTAACATATTAAAGACGTTAATAGATGTTATACTATAAGCCTAGAGTCCTAAATAACAAATTGTATCTTCTGGAATATATACATGGAGTGTACTACATTTTATTTATATACATTTAATTTAATTCTTAATAAACAATGAAACATATAAATTTATGACAGTAAAACTATGCTTGCTAGGAAAATATGCAAACGGGATAATATGGACGGCTATATGTATCAACCGGGTATGCGCTATTATGTGAGTTTCGAGAAAAATACGTTTAAAGTTTAAGTCAATCTTCACTATTTATTGTAACGCCAAACTAACAAAACTGTATATTACAAGGCATTTTCCTCGTTTGACAGTTATACATCAACAGTCTAAGAGCGGGATCATTTGGCGCTTAGCTGCACGATACAAATTTAGATTAGCGTTTATGAAGATTTGCTTTTATAACCGTTTGTTGCAATGCATAGAATCGCTGATAAGACTGATGGCGTTTACAATTTTCTTTAACAATAAGGCTAAATTTAAAATGTTGGCGCTAAAAGTGTGCGTACACTTACTTCATGAGCCAGTGCAGCAGATGGTTCAAAATCTCAATTTTTAAATAAATGGCGCTAACCGATTGTAGCGTAGTGGTTAAGGCACTGAGCTACAAGCCGCATGATCGAGGGTTCAAGTCCCGTTGGGGTCAGGATTTTTAAACTGACCCAAACCCTCTGGCGGCACTATGGCCCTGGGGTCGACTCGGCCTTTAACGGAAATGAGTACCAGACGCTTGTTCTGGGGGTAAATGCGGCCGTCACGCAGGGCTGACAACCCGACTGACATAAAGTGCCGATTGTCTAGAAAAAGTGGGAATCTTAACCTCCTACTACCCCAAGGGCATCCGGGCCAGTTGTGGGATCACTTTACTTTACTGAGTAACCGATTGATGCATAACACCGTCCATATATGCATCAATAATCGGACCGCATTCTGTACAAGGGAATCCAAGCCCCAAGACAACTGAACTGAGAAAAATACGAGTAAAATATTAAAGTTGAATGTCAATAAATAAAAAATCACAAATAAAAATAAACATCATCATCATCATCATGAACAAATTCGTTTTAGGCCATGTGGCCTGTACGGTAAACCTAGCGAAGATGGTCTTGATCTTTCCACCGATGTTTTTTGGTCTTCCTTGGTCCCTATGTCCAGTTGGGGTATATTGGAATGCCAATTTTGGAAGTCTATTTCTTGCCATTCTTCTCAGATGATTTTTCCATTCTTGTTGGTATCTTTGGATATCTTCATTTAAACTTGCTACTCCAAGTTTTCCTCTGATAGTAGTGTTCCTTTGGTGATCCAGTCTATTAACTCCTAACAATGATCGTAAGAAGCGCATTTGGCTTACTTGAAGTTTATGAGAGTTTCTTTTATTTAAAATCCAAATTTCACTTCCGTATTTTAGAGCAGCTTTTGATGTGACGTTATGTAATCTTAGTTTTGTCTCTGTCCTCATCTGTTTACCAAAATGTCTTCGTATTACCCCCATTCATTTTTATTATATTTTTGTCATTTTGAATCAATGTCACTCTTATACTCTGCAAATACACTTCCTAAGTAAGAGAAATCTGACATTGTTTCTATAATTTTTCCATCAATCTCAATTTTCACCCGTTGTATGTTTTTTTTCCACACATTGCCATTGTTTTGGATTTTGATGTGGAAATTTTCATATTATATTTGCTGGCAATTTTGAATAATTGATATGCTGCTATTTGTAAGCTATCTTCGGAATCTGATAATATTATTTGATCATCAGCATATAATATTGTTTGAATTATTTTATTCCTAGTTATTGAAATTCCACTGTTTACTGTTTGTTTCCATTCTTGCACTATTCTGTTAATATATATATTAAATAAGAGTGGAGAAAAATAAAGAAGTAGAAAATAAGAAGTAGAAAATAAGAAGTAGAAAATAAACATTTACTTATTAAGCTTACTTCAACTAGCAGAATGTCAAAGAGCTTCTATGAGAAAGATGATAACTCATTTTTTTAAATTCTGAGATTTTAAACATTTTTGTTGTTTGGTTCTTTCTCCAGAAAGAGCAATCTGGCATATCCTATCGGTGTTTTCTTACTTGGATCATAGATGAGATAAGAATGCGGGTGGTGGGTTGAATCTTTTTTTGCAAGGCATGGAGCGATACTTTAGGAACAGCAGTATAGCGTTAAGAGATACTTCTAATTTGAGGGTTTGTTCGTTTTTTCTGAATGTGATCTAATTTGGATTTTCCTAAACTTTATGTGTTCGCAGGACCTCCAGCGTCTATCACTGTTAACCTGCACATGAAGAGTATGGGACCAGTATCGGAAACAGATCAAGTATGTATAAATTCTTTATATCTTTATTTAAAAACAGTCCAAAAGATAAAGAACAGTCATTAAATGAATTGCCACAAACGAATCCATAAAAATCGAACGTCAATTTTCTGTCTATAAGAACTTACATTAAGACTCAGTTTGTGACAGACAGCTCACAACTCAATGGTATTTATAAGCTGTTAGTTTATGCTGATGATGTAGAAAAATCAGACGATAGTGAGGAGATACTAAGTCCAACATGAAAACTATTGAGTTACACTAAGAATTGGGGCTGGAAGTAAAAACCAATAAAACTAGATACATTCATCCATAGTAATTCTGCCCGAAGGCAGGTCCTTCACTGCAATCATAGCAGTTTCATGCTATGCTTGCAAGCTTTACTAGGGAATTGTGTATGGTTGGTAGCTTCCCGTTGCTTTCCACACCGGTGAAGGATGATGGTGATGATGATAATGATGATGATGATGAAGATCATGGCCATATGATTTCGGGGACCGTTTGGGCCTTAAAGTTTTCCTGACATTTGTCTTACAGGTGAGGAAAAACCCCGATAAAAACCTCACCCAGAAAAACTGCCCCGACCGGGGATCGAACCCGGGCCCGCTGCGTGACAAGGCAGCACGCTACCTCGAGACCACAGCGGTGGACCTAGATACATTATATAATGAAAATTGACACTTAATGACAAATTAGGAAAATTTTGAAGAAGTGGCTGAATATAAATGCCTAGGAAGAATAATTATAAATACGAATGAGCTGCATAAACAAACTAAATATGGTTTATTTCTGGAAATGCATGTTATTGCGCATTATAGGGACTCTTGTCCCAAACTTCTCTCAAAAACATAATATTGAAACTAAGTTAAAACTGAGATTCTCCCAGTGATTATTTGAAAGCAAAACAAGGACTCTTACTTTAAGGGAGGAAAAAATATTACCAGTATTTGAGAAAAATTAAAAGGCAAAGTGATCCCACTACAGGCCATAGAAGACCCTTGGGGTAGTAGGAGCTTAAGGCTCTCACTTTTTCTAGACAATCGGCACTTGATGTCAGCCGGATTGTCAGCCTTGCATAACGCCTATCTTTACTCCCAGAACAAGCGTCCGATACTCATCTCCGTTAGAGGCTATAGTGCTACCAGTTTAAAAATCCTGACCCCACCGAGACTCGATGTCTCGAGCTTCCGGTTGGTAGAAATTATTTAAGATTTTTTACTTAATAATTAAATTCGATTTTATTAAAATTGCCTTAACCATCTATTCTACAGTGTGGAGAACAAAGTGTTTAGGAAAACTTCTGGACTAAAGAGAGGTGAACAGAACAAGACGAATGAAGAAGGCTACATAACAGTGAAATAGCCTAAATGATGTTTGTAGAAAACCAGATAGATAGTTTATTAATATGTAAAGCAGATATTTATATGTTTATGCTTAGAATAATATGTAGTAAATAAGATGTCTAAGAAATTTAACAACTTTATGCAACTCGTTAAATATCTAATAATCTGAGGCCCGTGTTCAAGAACCAAACTTTCCGCTAAGAGCGACTCTCAGCCCGTGTCTGCGTGGTAAATTATGTGGGTCATGCAGAACCTACTCTAACTGGCTCATTCTGTTCAACATCATGTGGTTAATTATGTGGGTCATGCAGAACCTACTCTAACTGGCTCACTCTGTTCAACATCATGTGGTAAATTATGTGGGTCATGCAGAACCTACTCTAACTGGCTCACTCTATTCAACATCATATGGTTAATTATGTGGGTCATGCAGAACCTACTCTAACTGGCTCACAGTAATATAATGTACGATTAAAAACTATAAAATAGTTACCTTGTAGATCCGTCTCAACTTAAATTCTTTTAAAACTCTGTAGGCCTTTCGGGACTAGTCCCATCGTCAGCAGAATGCATTAGGTCCGTTCTTGTTGACCCTTGTTGAAGCACTGACTTGGTTGTGAGAATTTTGTACAGAGGATTGTGTGGATTAGATAACATGCAGAACAAAATCATCTTTACTGAAGAAACAGAAATCAACAACAGTATAAACTATTTGGACCTAACACTAACAAAAAACCGACAAGCAACACACTAGCCATAAACAATAAATCGAGACATCCTTTTCAACATAAAATAAGTACATTCAAGAGTCTAATAAATAGGATGTTAAAACTCCCTTTAAATAAAGACAATTATAATAAGGAATTAAATTACATCAAACACATGGCAAAAATTAACGGCTACAACAAACAAATAATAAATAAAATCCTAAACAAACAAAAAAGAAAAAAACACATTACCAACATAACCAAACTTCAAAAAGAATCCAATGAAAATAACAAGAAATGGATAACTCTCACGTACACTGGTAAAGAAACATTAAAATTGGCTAACACACTAAAAAAGCTCGATAAGAATATTAATATATCCTACAGAACTGATAACAAATTAAACAATTTAATAAACAACAACATTGAAGAAATAGATGAATTCAACAATAAAGGCATCTACAAATTAACATGTACAGACTGCAATAAATTCTACATTAGATTCAAGGAACATTTCAGAGATTTCATTATTAATAGAGGAAAATCAAGTTACGCAAAACATGTAATTCAGGCTGGACACCATATGCATAACATCGATAACACCCTCACAATAATACATAGAGAAAACATTCCAACGAGAATATATATATATTGGAGGAAATCGCAATCCTAAGAGAAATCAACAACAACCTGATTCTCAATGAATACACACCTAATCCACACAATCCTCTGTACAAAATTCTCACAACCAAGTCAGAGCTTCAACAAGGGTCAACAAGAACGGACCTAATGCATTCTGCTGATGATGGGACTAGTCCCGAAAGGCCTACAGAGTTTTAAAAGAACTTAAGTTGAGGAGACGGACCTACAAGGTAACTATTTTATAGTTTTTAACCGCACATTATATTACTGTGAACTAATACCTCAACGGAAAATCACCATGAATTTTACTAGTATCGACTGGCTCATTCTATTCAACATCATGTGCTAACAGGGTATTTATTTAATAGAAAGTTTCCGGGAACATATTCAAATATGAGAGCCTCAGCTTACGGAAGACGGAGCCGGCATGACCTAGAGCAGCGGTTCCCAACCTTTCTCGACTCGCGAACTCCTTTCACAACGATGTGAGTTGGGTGAACCACTGACTTTTAAATATACATACAATAGATACGAATAAAATTTAATTCCAAGCAAAAGGTTTAATAACCTTAAATTAACTTTATTCTTAACGGTTTAAACCTACTCAGGGATTCGCGGTAAATATTAATTTATTATTGAAATGATGTGATAAATTTCCGAATTTTCACATATGTAATAGGGGCATTACAGGGTTAATTTAATTTAAAAATATTAATAACAATAATAATAATAATAATTATTATTATTATTATTATTATTATTATTATTATTATTATTATTATTATTATTATTATTATTATGGCTCAACTGCACTACTATCTCAAATTTTTTCTGTTATATGTTGTAAACTATAGCTTTTGTTCTGTACTTACCATCATATTTTAAAACGTTTTAAAACAATTTTTATAACATTATTAGACAATTTTAAAGTATTCATTTAAATACGCAAATCGCAATATTATGAGACTGTTAGACTGTTGACGCTAACTGCTATTTTCTCCACAGAGTACATTACTTAGTCTATGATTTTTTCTATCGCTGTTTTGGGTTATCGCTGGTTGGATCAGCGTTAGGGAGTGATAAGTAAGTGTACACCCATTTTTAATAAACGTTTGGTAACTCACTATGATGTTTGTGGGTTATCATTCAATGATAACGTTATCGCTGCTACTTCTAACTGCTACCATGAATTCGCAGTTCTTTGCAGTTTTGAGATAGTGTAAGTGCAGTTTTTCCATTATTATTATTATTATTATTATTATTATTATTATTATTATTATTATGTCGCAGAAATTAAGGGAAAATTAATACGCCTAACCTCGAGACCCGCCATTGGGGTTTCGCGAACACAGGTTGAGAAACGATGGCCTAGAGAGCTTGGTTATTGAATACCGGCCTTAATGTACAAGGACTATTGAAACATACGATATTATCTGTATAACAAATTATTTTCACGGATAACAATTTACTGACAATTGATAGCAAATAAATAATAGTTTTAAAAAACTAAAACAACACGCCTTATTAGAAAACCGAACTAAAAAATAAAAAATTATTTTAATTTCCAACACGCTTGGGATAAAATTAAAGTGGTCAACAAATAAATAATCTCCAACACATCTAGAATAAAACTAGAGTTATCCACAAAAAAAAATTACCATCAAAAGCATGGGTTGCTTTTTATGGTTTTTACGTTTTCTTCTTAGAGACTTTACTTTTACCAATATCTGTTTATTATCAAATATATTAATTGATATAGAGCACCACACGCTTTTCATGGTAAAATTATTTTTTGTGGATGACTCTAGTTTTATTCCAGATGTGTTGGAGATGACTTTTTGTTGACCACTTTAATTTTATCCCAATTGTGTTGGAAATTAAAGTTATTTTTCATTTTTTAGTTCGGTTTTCTGATTAAGCGTGTTGTTTTCTTTTTTTAAACTATTATTTATTTTTTATATTTTAGTATGATTTTTTAAAGTGTAAATATCTTTAAATTCGATACTATTGTAGTATGAGCTAAAGGTAATACTCTACTAAAAAAATTCTCCGGGCCGGATTTAAACCAGCGACCTATGGATTACTGAAATTACATACCACTACAGTCCACCGCTCTACCAACTGAGCTCTTGCAACAATTGAGTAAGAAGTTGATAAGTCCGCAACTTATTATACCGGTTTTTATTATTTTGATTTTCTGCTGATTCTGGTCAGGATTTTAGAAACATTTTTGAAATTATTGTATTGTCACTGATCCTTTACAAGTGTACAAAGTTTCAAGTCGATCCAATGATTTTAAGTGGGTGAAAATCGTGTTGAAAGATTCCGTTACATAATTACAGACACTTTTTTTGATTTTCTGATGAAATTGGCCAGGATTTTAGAAACAAATTATGAAATTATTGTATTGTCATTGGTCCTTTACAAGTATACAAATTTTCAAGTCGATCCAATGATTTTATGTGGGTGAAAATCGTGTTGAAAGATTCCGTTACATAATTACACAGACACTTTTTTTTTATTTTCTGATGATTCTGGCCAGGATTTTGGGGAAAAGATGAAATTATTGTATTGACATTGGTCCTTTACAAGTATACATAGTTTCAAGTCGATCCAATGATTTTAAGGGGTGAAAATTGCATTGAAAGATTCTGTTACATAGATAGATACAGGTCAATGTGATATAAAGCGTGTAAAAATAAAAGTTGTTGGTAAAAAAAAGTCTATTCTAAGAAATAATATAAAAATAATGTACACCACAATGTAGGTTGAAGTTCTACAGTATGAATAATTTTCTGAGTGTATGTGGACATATACAAGCCTTCCTCTGTTAGAGTAGTATCACTGTTTGAATCTCAGGAGACAAAAATTCACACTTAATAATTATATTAAACCACAAACCCAAAAAATAACATTTATATTATAAATATAATATGAATATAAAAAATGTTTTCCAAATGAATGTAAACAAATCCCAAGGGTGCACATTCAAAAACCAGGAATTTTTTTACCGCAAGCTGTATTGACGCATGGCCAGTATGTAACACTTTAAAATCGAAACAAATATGTATTTAAAAAATTAAAGTATGAAAGATTATAAATTATTGTTTCCTATTTCAATTTTTGACAAAATAATTGAGAATGAAGTTAAAAAGTCATCAATCTTAATAGTATTTTCTGTTGAAATAGTATTTATTGCGTATAATGATACGTAGGTACCATATAAAAGTCAATCGAACCTCGTTAGAATAGGGCTTACGTATCGGAATATCTATACTTTGGTCAAAAACACAATTTCACATGAACATGGAGAAAGAGATTAAAGAAGGATTGAAGAGGCCTGGAAGAAATTCTAGATTCTGAAGTAATCGTGACAGACGCATCTCAGAGGACGAGCCTGAAATGTGTGCTACCAGTTCTATTGTACGACAGCAGATCTGGTCATTAAATGAGAAAATAAAGCGCATGATACAAATATGCCAGCTAAAGATGAGAAAGATATCGCAAGTTAGAATTAAGGACAAAATACAATTGAAGATCGGAAACATTTCATCGTTAGAATTAAAAATAAGTATTCTTCTTCTTCTTTATCCAAGGATTAAGCCGTTGGGTCATTCCAGTTTCATGTAAGCTAGAACTGTTAGAATTGTTCAGACCGTCTTCTTCTGTGAGGGCGTCGAACATTTCTCCTTCCGTATGGTTTACAATTCAGAAATAGTTTTGATTATCTCTCGTCTGGCATTCTATCAACATGTTCTTTCCAGGCGTTCGTAGATTTAACTATTCGATCTGTAAGTTTGAAAATATTTAGTTCCTTTCTTATATCTTCATTTCGTTTTTTATTTCTCATAATATTCTGCTACATTTCTTAAAAATCTCATCTCAATTGCTTCCAATTTCTGTTCTTAAAAATAAGTCCTTAATAATGTTACTCTTATATTTCAGTACTACCAGATGGATTGTTACTTCCGTCAGACATGGTACGACCGCAGACTGGTGTTCAACTTCCCCGGACTGGAAGAGTTCTCCTTATCCTGGCTGTTCTTGGATCGCGTCTGGAAACCAGATACATTTTTCTTAAATGGCAAAAAATCATATCTCCATCGTATTACAGTTCCCAATAAATTTCTTCGTTTAAGGTTCGATGGATTTCTGACATATTCTATGAGGTAAGCTTTTTAAAAAATGGATTCTTTAAATCAAGGATGTCCAAATGGCGGACCTCAAAGCCATTTCAAATAATTCACGAAATTCTCATTTATTGTAATGTTATTTATTGCTATTGTTCATTAAAATGTATTTTCAAAAGAATTTTATGAGCTGTCGTCACTTTCATGGCGCACTGTTTTTTTTATTTAATAGCACAATATATGAAATTGTTAAATGTTATATTAGTCATTGTAGGCCTACATTTGATATTAATTATATTTTTGTCCAATGCCACCACGTTGCCTATTTATGACAATTCTGACTTTTTCCCCTGGCGTTGGCGAAATTGTAATCTATTTCTTAGGTAGGTGCACCTGAAAGGCGGAGTTACATAACCCCGATGATATGATGGGTGATAAATGATAATGAAGCGCTAGGGAGAAATTGAATCTGTATTTATCGATTCATATTCTACCACCGAACAACATCTAGTAGCGAAAGAAACTAATCATTGCACCATGCCATCTGACCATGGTCAAGGTTAACGAAATGCCTTCTCCTTTCTCTGTCCGACTTCTGCGTTTTCGGATAATCGCATTGAATATGTACGCTACTTATAAAATAAGTACATATTTATACTTTTTCTTTCAAAAGTAGTAACTGAAGTGTATTTGTTGATTACAATTTTGGCAGAAGAATCTCTTATTTTCAATCTGCAGCTCTCTTCTTGAATTATAAAACATATTTCTGGACTCCCAGGTTTATTACAAATGGACACCACTGCTTTAAATACTCTCTCTTATTAGGCAAATGATACAGCAGTAGAGTCAAATATAAGCCAACTGAAAAAAATATGACATGATCAGAATTATCATAATATATTTATTTTAATTATTTTATTATGTATCTAATATATAAAAATGAATGCTGTTGTTTGTTCGTACTTTATGCGCGGCCATACCGTTGATCCGATTGTGATGGGGTTTTTAGCAAAATGTTCAGGAGATTCCCGGGATGAACATAGGCTATAATAGAGTTATGATACTAAACTCCTACACCCTTAAAAATCGCCCTTTGTAGTGGAAAACGTGAAAAAAAGTATATTTTTGGACGCTTAAATGGCTTACGCTGCCTAAACAATAACAAATACTCAAAATTAATGTACACAGAATCCAATATTTCAAGACACTCTACAAAAAAGTCCGCGACAGTATGCCTATATGTTTATCTATTACGGATAACTCACAATAATCATTTTTGTCTTTCATTGATGCCAAGAAGATCGAGACAACTACGTAGATTCCTGTGCAAGCATAGCAGCACATGGTGGGTATGCTTTTAATACGAATAACTTACAATAACGAATTTTGTCTTTTAGCTCACTTATGCCAAGAAAATCGAGATAAGTAGATTCCCGGGCAACACCGGGGAATCTTAAAATAATTACGATATACATTTATAATTATTTTTCATTTTACTTATTTAACTAATCATAAGAAGTACATTAATTTTTGTCTTTCAGCTCATTTATGCCAAGAAGATCGGGATGAGTAGATTCACGGACAACGCTGGATAAACAGCACGGGGTATCTAAAAATAATTACGATATAAATGTTTTCTCCTACTTATTTAACTAAACATAAAACACATTAATTTTCGTATTTCAGCTCATTTATGTCAAGAAGATCGGAATAAGCAGATTTCCGGGCAACGCCGGGTATTCAATACGGGGTATCTACAAAATTTTAATTCATAATTATTTTCCCTTCTACCAATTCAACTAAACATAAAAGCACATTAATTTTCATTTATTTAAGCATAGCAGCGCACGCCGGGTATTAGCTAGTACGTGATAAAAAACATCATAAATTTCGTGAATTAAGTGCCATAAAGATTGTTACTGTATCATTACTTAACACTGTTGAGTCCATCTTTTTTTTTTCGGTTTTCCAACTTTTCTTCTACCATTTGGATTGTAGTTAATTATCATTTCTGGTATACAGTCGTATTTCATTCTTTGTACATGTTGTTTCCAATAATTTCTACTTTGTTTTATTCTGTTTATTTATTTAAAGACGTTTGGTTCCCTTCCTATACCTTCGCCTCTTTGTATATTCCGCAACAGATCTCAAAAATCTCATTTTCGCTGTTTCAATTCTCCTATCTTCTTTTCTTGTCAATGCCACATGATAAAACACAATTATGAAATATGTAAAGGAACAAATTTTCTTCATAGTAATCATAGTTCAGCTATTTTTCCCGCATTCTGTTGATCTGTTTATTTTACTCTTAAATATGGCTAATCAAATAGCTAATTGGCTCTATCGAACCCACAGATTCATGGCCGCGCGGACATACGCTCTTCATACTTATCGTACCCCTCCTCAGCTAATACTAACTAATATCTTCTAATAAGTAATGCCACGAGTGATTTCCAATTATCGATAAATTCACGACTAACGAAGTGAGTAGTGAATTTATCTAGAGAATTTGGAAATCAAGAGTGGCATTTGTTAGGACTATTTCACGAATAAAATTAAGCTGTTTACTCACAAATCATTATTTAACTATAGTTATTTTAAAATGTTTATATGTTTAATGTAAACGGCGATGTTCGAAAACAAATGAGAAACGATAGGTACGCTTCAACTGCTTCTTTTGTTTATCACTGCAACCAGATCATACTATTTATTGCCAAAGCAAAGCAACATTGTAAGAAAGCTCTCTAGTGGAGAAAAAATGAAACACATCAAACTGTATATTAATTCATTTCTGATGTCGTATGATGTAAATATGACAATTATATTTTTCTGGATTATTACCTGTGAAAAAATACATTTAAGAAATGCAAACAGTGGTTTTTTTTTGTGGTATAATAAATTGCTACAAATGTTTTTATATTAACTCCTGCAAGCACTATGTGTTGACATCTATGCACTATATATACAATCTGGTAGCCGTATTTCTAACAGGCTCAGTCACTGCAAAATAATGGTCAGACCTGTTCAGAATATTAATAAAGGAGGAGCTTTCTTTAATATGGTAAATTTAACACTGATAAATATTTCGTGAAACACGACTCTGATTGGTTGTAAAACAGAAATCATTGAAACGTGATTGGTCATTGACTCCCATTTGGGGCATGAGTTAAATAGTCTGTATAATTCATCTTCCTGAAATCATGGTTGATATTATCCCCCTCATTAATTTTATATAAAAAACTGAAAATTCTGGGGAGTGATTATAAAATAATGGTGTGGTTAAAACTTTTTTATTGATGCAGTAGTTTTTCAGTTTCAGTAATTATCTATCTATCTATCTATATCTTCGGGGTTTTTTACAGCTGCTCGTGCCGTCTTCCCGTTCCAAACCTCCAAAGCCTACGATCTTGGGCATCTTCAATGCTTAGCCCTCTTGCTTGCATTAATGTCTTCATGTTTTCCTTCCATCTTAACTTTGGTCTCCCTCTTTTCTTCTTTCTATTCGGATGTCATTGATATAGTTTGCTTCGGCCATAGCTCCATCTTCCATTTCTTAAAACATGTCCAACCACTTAATTAATTCCTTCACCTCAATTCTTTCAATTATGCTTTCTTCTGCTTCCATTATGTTTCTCATTTCCTTATTTGTGACATGTTCTAATTTTGACTTTCTGGGCACGTCCTTGCGTAAATAATCTATTTTCTAGAGCTATTAGTCTATTCTTGTAGTACTTGTACTATTATTAAAATGTTATATAACGACTACATAATAGTGAGCTATATGATCTTTATAGGAAACCATACATAATCCGAATAGTTAAGTCTCATAGACTGAGTTGGGACAGTTCATGTAGAATGAATGGAGAATGAAAGAATCGTGGAAACTTATTATAGGAAAACTAGAGGGAAAACACTCAATTGGTAAAATGAGGTAGGAGAATAACATTAACCATGATTTGAGATAAGTAAATTATACAGGGATAATTGGAAAACATTAAATCAGGATAGGGATGCATGGAGAGTTTATGTCCGCGGCGGCCATCAACCTAAGGATTCGATAGTGACAGTGAGTCATGTATATACGTGCACGAGCGTGTGTGTGTGGTGTGCAGAATTGTTCTTGCAATTGGCTGATTTTCTTTTCTTTTATGAGGTTGCAAAGTTTTCCATTTATTAAAAAACTGAGACCGTAACAAACCATTTAATTTATAATAATTTACTTTGTTCACATCATTAATTATATATTCAAAATAAATTATCTTCCATGATACCGGTAATCTGATTTACATTTTTTCGAGAGGTTTCATAAATAAACTTAAGTCGGTCTGTGGCAAACGGAAAATAATGTTTTTAGAAATCTCGATAACATGTATAATCTTTTCTTTTTCTACAAATGTTAATTACTTTTACAAATAATGTCCATTGTAATCTCCTTTATTT
This sequence comes from Diploptera punctata, assembly GCA_030220185.1. Lineage (NCBI taxonomy): Eukaryota > Metazoa > Arthropoda > Insecta > Blattodea > Blaberidae > Diploptera > Diploptera punctata. The sequence goes on along the minus strand of JASPKZ010004305.1, from coordinate 2,205 downwards.
GTTTGTATTTTAGTTAAACTGACAGTGCAGGCAAGTTGTCCAATGCACCTCGAGAAAATTTCCACTGGATTCCCAGAGTTGTCCACTTCTAATAGGTAGTTGTAAGTATTGGCACTATATTTTTCACACATTTTCTATAAAATCTATTAATGAAGTGACAGAGAAACAAAAACTACACTGCTAAGTAAATGTAATTAAAATGAGACAATTCACATGGGAAATTAAAAAACTCTACTACAAAAAAGTCCGCGACAGTATATATTTATCTCTTACGGATAACTCACAATAACCCATTTTTGTCTTTCATTGATGGCAAAAAAGATCGAGACAACTACGTAGATTCCTGTGGAAGCATAGCGGCACATGACGGGTATTCTTTTACGGATAACTCACAATAACGAATTTTGTCCATTAGCTAATTTATGCCAAGAATAAAGTTCTTAGGAAGAGCCGAGCGGTTAAGGTAGGAAGCCTTGGCGCAGATCTACGGGACTTGCGCTGGTTCCGAGTCTCCATGGGGAAGACGAAATTTTATCATGGTATCTTGCGGCCAGTAATGGACCGGTGCCCACCCAGCTGTGAGGCAATTGGGTAGCTCCAAATAGCGGCTCCAGGTTGAGTAACCAGTATACGGCTGGGGGACTCGACATGCTGAACCACATGTCACCCCTTACACTGGCTGTTGATCATCTACTTCTGTGATTGACACATGTGGAATGTGAAGGACAGCAGCCGGCTGGGTAAAGGGCAACCGCTGAAAAGGAGCGAAAGACCCTCAAATCGGAGGAAGATTTTTGGACCAAAGAGAGATGTGAACAGACAGGTGAATGGAGAAGACTACTTAACAATGAACTACAATGGTCTTTATAAGAGCCAGATATAATACGAACAGTCAAGTCTCGTAGGACTGCGATGGGCCTGCACATGTTGCACGTATGGGGAATGAAAGACGTGCATGGAAGCTTCTGTAGGAAAGCCAGAGGGAAAACGCCCATTGGTAGACCAAGAATGAGGTGGGAGAACACACATTAACTATGATTTGAGAACAGTAGATTATCACGGAATGATTGGAAAGCGTTTGCTCAGGATAGGGATGTATGGAGAGCTTATGTCCGCGCGGCCATTAACCTACGGGTTCGATAGTGCCAGTGAGTAAATAAGTAAAAATAAGCTAATTTATGCCAAGAAGATCGAGATAAGTAGATTCCCGGGCAACACCGGGTATCACACGGGGAAGCTGAAAATAATTACGATATACATTTATAATTATTTTTCATTTCATTTATTCAACTAATCATAAGAAGTACATTAATTTTCGTCTTTCAGCTCATTTATGCCAAGAAGATCGGGATGAATAGATTTCCGAACAACGCCGGAGTAACATCACGAGGCATCTAAAAATATTACGATGTAAATGTTTCCTTTTACTTATATAAACTAAACATAAAACACATTAATTTTCGTATGTCAGCTCATTTATGTCAAAAAAATCGGGATAGTAGATTCACCGGGCAACGCCGGTAATCAGCAACGGCGTATCTAAGAACATAAATTTAATATTATTTTCCTTTTATATTAACTAAACTAAAAGCACGTATTTTCATTATGTGGACATAGCAGCGCATGCCGGTTATCAGTACGTCCTATAAAAATTAGAGAGTTTGAGACCAATTGAATATACGGAGAAAGCAACTGAGCACCACTCAAAAAGTTACTCAAAGGAGATTTTAGGTATGGAAAAGAGGACAAGGCAAATCAATCCTAACACGAGGCTGATCATAGTTGCGCATCAAGAGAGAAACGCCCCAAAGTCGAAATATACCAGAAAATCATCATAACTATTTCTAGGGAGTCAATGTTTTAATATGGCTATATAAAAGTGGTAAAAATAGTCCAAAGTAAGCCATTAATCCCTAAATGTATGGACACACAAAAAAGAGGGGAAAACTATGTTGTAATGAATAAAATTGATGAAGAGAAAAATTAGAAAAATATGTCCAAATAAAAAGTGTTTGTAGAAAAAAAACACTCGTTGAAAAGGCTAAAGCATTATTCCAATTGACGACTTGATAGCGCCTTATAAGAAAAGAAAAAGAAGATCGAAGCTGTTAAGAATGGCACTGATTACAAATTAAAATCTTCCTCTTCTTCTTCTTCCCTTCCGTTTATGTGATAGACTAGCGGAGTGCTATGGTCTCAATCCAA
>JASPKZ010004304.1:0-26545 GCA_030220185.1 Diploptera punctata | reverse complement strand
ATTTCAGTCCTAATGATATTCTATAATAAAATCAAGAAGTTTATAAAGAATAAAATAAACACATTTTTGAATGAAACAAAAAACTTCTGTCAGTTAGGCATACATGGAATAAAACTAAAAAGAAGAAAATACATTTTCTATTTTAATAGTCTCGATGACATGAGTTCAATAATAGACAACAGAAAATGGAGATATTTCTTCACTTGTGCTGGATTCAAAATTCAATAGTCTCCTTTGAAATTATAATTGAAGGTTTAAGGGTGAAATCTATTAGCTACAGTACATTTCTATGGATATGTGGATTCTTGCACCCAAATCTCCCATGAGCCCATATGACCTCTTACTAAAGTAATTTTAGCATGTCATATATAACTAGGCTTTATAGATTGTATTAATTTGTGAAATTTGCAGTTAGTCATTTGGTTTAGCAACCAAAGTGATACAGTATGTCATATTATACTAAATCAGTGACAACGTATCACACTTAGTTTGTTTTATGTTATAAAGATATATTGATAAGGAACTCAGAGTTAATGAGATTTCTAATAATGAAAATACATGTTGCCATTTATCTCTAGTTTATATTTTACAAACTTCAAGCAAAACTTCACGTTTTTGTTTAAATATTGCTGTCATTCTATCATAAATTATTACTGGTACCTAAATATATTCATTTTTATAGTAAAGTCAAAACAATTTAACATTAATACAACTTTTCATGGGGAAAAGAGAAATTTGGCAATAAATATTAATCATGATGAGGTATATATTAGTAAAAATTATTATTTTTTACATCCATTATTTCACTGCCAAATATGTCTTACTGCCTACCAAAGTAAATTGGTAATTATTCTCCTTGACTATTAATGTGGGCTTTTAAATTAACCCTATTTTAAAATCATAAAAAGAGCAATAATATTGTAAAAATATGTGTTATCATTATCAATATTGGTGTTTTTAAGTTTAAACTTCAAAATAGAAGCTACATGTAAACTTTTGCTGAATTTATTAAATTCAAGAGTGTATACAGTATTCAAAACTAAAAATTACCTGAGACAAAAGTATAATATTTTAATAAACAAAGTGAAAAATTTGAAGTTTACATTTAAATAGTGCAATTGATTGTTTTACCTATTTGTAGGGGATCAACATTCTGTTATATATGTGTTATAACACTTCTTAGCAATTTGAAAGTGTGTACAAAGATAACTGCATTAGGGTAGCATCATATTTCATATTCTAAAACTTCCTTCATGCTTAATCTTTTGCTTAGATATCCTTAGTAAATTTGTACAAGATATGCACTATATAGCATACGGACACAGCTATTTTATTGCTACTGTTGAAACAATCTTAAATATTTTTTTATCACAGAAATTGTGTGCCGTTTCTCTAAGATATGTAAATAATTTATAAGAGCTGGATTTTCAATAGTTGTTAGTATCAAAACCCAAAAAATACAAGATTAAAAAAAAAATAACTCATTTAAAATTAATGTTCAATGACATGATTTCATTTAAATTTCATAAATCAATTATTAAATTAATATTGAGAAGCTAAAGCTATTACTATGATAGAAATAAGTAAAATAATGAACACAATTAAATTATTGTAAATCAATGGTAAAGAGAAAATTTTTTGCCTGAACCGGGAATCGAACCCCGAACCTTAAGCTTTCTGTGCTAATGCTCAGACCACTGAGCTAATCCAGGCTTCATTCCCATCCAAGCAGAAATCCTTCCTTTACCTTACTCTACTGGCCCCACATTCAATTGCAATGAATCATCATTCTCTTTACCATTGATTTTCATAAATCAATACTGGCAATGAAAACCTCGTAACTCCAAGAATCTTAAAAATCATGTAAATGAACTAAATTGTATCCAGAATGAAACAAATTGGGACTTAATCTGCATGAAACCAGTACCTCCTTTCTGCAATGTATCACCATCTAAACGTAGAAATTAAATTTTCTTTCATGAATTCAATGTAATTTCTGTAGTGTATTTTCCTCTCCTGTAAATTTGTGGAAATGGATTAAAAAAGTTTTCATTGCACAGTAACAATGTAATAAAACAGTTAAGGTCTGTGTACCAGAAAGGGACCATTGAGTACTCTTCAAGACCAGCTCTAGTAGCTGGTAGCAGTTGAACAATTTGAATATGAACAGATGGGTACATTTTGCTAAACATCAGTATAATAAAAATATTATGGCAAGAAACAATTTCAGATTACCTAAGGCAATGCACAATATTTTTAAAAAAAGATTGCCAGGATTTAATTAACTAATTCATTGCACCATTCTAGTCAAGTTGAGAAAATATCCTTGGAAAGAATATCTAAACGATGTATTGAGACTATAACAGGTCATCAGACTAATACAGTGTGATCAGTATAGCATTGGACAGTAGATGCGGAGATTTTACTGTACACTGCTGATGCACTCATGAGGAACGGACAGCATAGGATCGTGGTGATACAACCACACACATTTTCGTAACTATTTTACTAATTGTCGTACTTACCAACTGTATTGAAGCAGGTGCTGCAACTGTCCACCTTTGTTGTCCATACATTTTTGACACCTCTTTATAAAATTTGTTGAATGTGATGGAATTTTTACACCCAGGAATCACGTTTCAGAAAGTCTTCATTCTTGGTTGGCAGACTGAGTTAACAAATATCATAAATAAATAAACATTGTTCAGTAGAAAAATTATTAGCCATTATACCGTTTACACTTATACACACGTCATTAATTCACGAGGAAAAGCGACCGAACACCTTATCTACTTGAGGTACATTATTTGACTGTAACCGTGAATGCATGGGATCTACTTGTAAACTGCTGAGTCAGTGCACATTTCAAGTCCTGTGTCTGCATGTATAAGCCTTTGTTATCGCACAGAATGAACCCTGCGTCTGCTGTCCAATCTCACTGTATAGGCCTATATGGAATATATGAAAGTCACAATTTCTCAATGAATGTTATGCCAACACTAGGGCCTAACTGCCATAATAATAACATACTATAAAAAAGCGATAAAGGATAGACATATATACATGTGTATTATATCAGAAAATAGGGGATAATTAACCTCACTGAAAAACATATTAGTTCACACGCATATAATATAAAAAACGCTAGTAAAAAGGCATATCTCTATATCCTGGATGAAAACCATATCAAAAGATTCCAGAATTATTTGGTCAAGTAGATGACCACATTAGATAAAGAAAGGAATGAGTGCGCGCAGTAAGTAGAACATAGCTTTCCATTTTGACATAGATGAAGGCTTCAAACTAGATCATAGACTTTCCACACCCAAATTTCCCCAATTAGAAACTTAAAATTTATCATATAAATATTCGCGATTTTTTTACCGAAGGCAGAAGGGCGGCGGACCGAACGCGGTCCCCCAGCAGGGGTGGCAGCTACATTGGTAACATGAATCTTTTTTATCATTCTTTGGTCATTTTCAGACATAGAATTAAATAAAGGACCAAATGGTCCAAAGAACTTAGAATAATGAACAAAGTTGAATATTTTAAAATGATTGTTTTCTCTCTCTCTCTGAATTTTAACACTTTAATATTTTGAATATTTTGACGTTTGACAATGTGACAATTTCAGCTGACTTTAATAAATTGGTTTATATGTTATTAATCTAATATTTCTTTATGTTTGGTTTTATTTTAATAAATAATGTTATTTTTCGTTTACTGTGTTTTTAACATGTTTAAATGTGGAACTCATCCTCCAAACCAAGGCCAACCGCTCGGGCCAAAGACCACTTAAACAATAGTGAACTTAACGCTATCATTACGGCGGGGCTTAACAGACCCCTCGCGTAACAATGAATGCAAATTAAAATTCAATAGAAGACTATTAAAAAAAATTCAATTTGAAAAATTGAAGTAATTTCAATCAAATTATAATTTTATGTCTTAATTAGTGTGAACTTTGAATTAATTTGATGTCTCAAGTAAATTTATACACTTACACTGAACACACCCACACTCTCTACAAAAATCAATTTGAATTATTTACTTAGTTTCAATTAATGAGATCACTTACTTTTTATAAGGAAACATTTTCCTAATATCTAATTCCTGATCCATGTAGCAGTAATGCATTACAATATAAATATTTAATTTCATGGATTTTTAATATTTATACATACCAAAATACACGTGTCATACCTACTTAAATTATTTGAACTTTAAAGTTGAATTAATAATAGTACCAAAAGATCTAAATAATAGAAAATTATAAAAATGACAATACTTTTCAAAATATAATTCAATGTGGCTTATAAAACATTTCAGGTAATTCAATTGAAATGAAGAAAAAATTCCATAAATTAATTTAACCATATTATGATCGTGAGGCTGACCCTATAAGCCGAAAAAATGTCTACACATAATACAAACTCCAGACATGAAAGTCAAGTTGATATAATAATTTAACCATGGTCTACACATGGTACGTGTGAAGAAATATTCATCACGCCAATTTTGAAATAAAGGGCAAACTCTAGTTTAAAATTATAATATTTTATAATTCAGATATTTTCAAAAACATAAAAACTTTTTGTCTTAATGAAAATATGTCACATAGTTTGATAATACAAGTAGTTTGATAATATAACTAGTTATTGTTTTTAATTATTCACGACCTTCTAGGCTGTCGGTTATGGAGTATTAGTAAGGATAACAGGTCTATTATTTTTGAGATTGATAGAAAAAAATTGATAACAAATAAATATTGAAAAGCATGTAACAAAATTGTAATGAAAATTAATATCATCATCATCATCATCCTGCCAGGTATTAGTCCTAGAAGAACTGTTACGGCCTGAGAAAGCGGTTTTCGTGCCATCTTTTCATAGGTCGACCAAGTGACCGTTTCCCATTTGGACAGTAGTTCATTATTGCCCTGGGGATCCTGGATCTAGCCATTCTTGAGACATGTTCCTTCCAGTTTAGCTGATATCTGGAGATGTAGTCCAGTATTGGTGACACATTAAGTTCTTGAAGGATTTCTACATTTTTCTTTCGATCCCATTTGGTGTAGCCAGCTGTTCGGCGCATAAATCTCATCTCACAAGCTGTTAGTCTGCTTTCATCTCTTGTCCTTATAGTCCATGCTTCACTCCCATAACATAGGACTGGTCGAGCCATTATTTGATAAAGACGAGTACGAGTAATGAAGGTTTTAAAACTCTATTAATGAAAATTAATATGAATTACATATTTGTAAGGATGTATTGTATTAGTCCTGAGATGCTGAATCAAAGTGAGAAAGATGTGTCAAATTTGCTTTTTATTTCAAGTAATCATGCATAACTAACTAACTTATTGGGACACATAAGCTCTCCATACATTTGTATCCTGAGGTAATGTTTTCCAATCATCCCCTGTGTAATCTAATTCCCTCAAGCATACAAAAAATCTTGCAAAGTTCACTACCTGGATACTACATGAAGAATCATACTACGTACAGAATGTTATTTTTACCATACTGGTGCTTATTAATTACAATTACATATTTTACACTAATTATGAAAATAGGATACAAAAAATCTCTTGCACAAAAATCTGCAAATAAAACAATCTCAGAACCATAGAATCATTATCATATATGATATAAACATTAAATCTATAGTTCTTTGATATACGATAGGGTAACCAGAGCTAAATCAATAATTTCATATAAAATATTTATAAACATTAAGTCCACCGCTGTGGTCTCGAGGTAGCGTGCTGCCTTGTCACTCAGCAGGCCCGGGTTCGATCCCCAGTTGGGGCAGTTTTTCTGGGTGAGGTTTTTATCGGGGTTTTTCCTCACGTGTAAGACAAATGTCAGGAAAACTTTAAGGCCCAATGGTCCCTGAAATCATATGGCCATCATGATCATCATCATCATTCTTATCCTTATTATCATCATCATCATTATCCTTCACCGGTGTGGAAAGCAACGGGAAGCTACCACACCTAGTAAAGCTGCAAGCATAGCATGAAAATACTATGCTTGCAGAGAAGGACCTGCCCTAGGGCAGAATTACTATGGATGGATGGATAAACATTAAAATTATATTCCTCAAACCATCATGCTTTTTACTACAAATTCAATAAATTGTAATAAATTCTGATTTTTAAGCATCAACCTTTTCTTATAACACAATCCCTATTTATCATTAATGTATTTTCTTAACGAATAAGATACAACATTTGTAATATTAGGCAGATTTGTCAGAATAATTCTTGTGGGCTGTTAACAAGTGTTGTATAATCTAACAACTGTTGGAAACCACAGCTGTAATCAGGGCTCGATTTTTTCTATTAACTAAAAGGGGATTAAATAATCTTATCTGAAAATAAAACAATAGAAGAATTTATTAAGGTAACAAGGCAGCATGTAATTGTTCCCCACAACATATCAAGCCCTGAAAATGTACAGTATATTAAGTATGACATGATTGAATGGCGTGTGTGTACAGATATTATAAGTAATATTATTTGTATATATAATTAAGACTGTTTTAATGTTAATCAAGTATGTCTTTGACCTTAATATTCTCCTGTGAAAGATACTATTGCTCCTAAGCACCAGCAACCAATTCTCAGTAACAAAATAGAATGAACTATGAAGTTTGCAACACATGTATATAATATTATACTTAAGAGTTTAGACATCCTATTTATGTTGAAGTGCAGATGAAAAAATGAAACATGGTCTTTCATTGATTTTGTTTTTAAAATAAAGAACTGTAACACAGTTAAATATGCTATGTTATTGTAAATCCTGAAATAAATCCATAACATCTTCCGTAGTTTTAGAGTCAAAGCTGTGGTCAGTCACCATACTTGTTTCTGAACTCGAAGTTCAAGGGTTTAAATACAACCAGGTTTGATGAAATTTTTCAGAGCTTAAAATTTCTGAGTGAGCACCTCTGTTATTTCAATATGTCTGACTAGCATTTCAATGATCTTAAATTAGATTCTCAGCTATGCCATATGATTTCTTTATTTTTTTATATAGAATCTTTCTAAAGTCATTATCAATTTCCATGAAAAAATACTATTTTTACACGCTTTATATTAGCTTGACATGTATCTATCTATCTATCTATCTATCTATCTATGTAACAGAATCTTTCAATGCAATTTTCACCCATTTAAAATCATTGGATCGACTTGAAGCTATGTAAACTTGTAAAGGACCCGTACAATACAATAATTACATTTTTTTTTCTAAAATCCTGGCCAGAATCATCAGAAAATAAAATAGATAATAGTTTCAAAAAACTAAAAGAACACGCTTTATTAGAAAACTAAAAAATTAAAAATAATTTTAATTTTCAATACGCTTGGGGATAAAATAAAGTGGTCAACAAAAAAATCATCTCCAACACATATAGAATAAAATTAGAGTTATCAACAAAAAGAAAATAATTTTACCATCAAAAGCGTGGGGTGCTTTATATGATTTTTACATTTTCTTCTTAGAGAGCTTACTTTTACCAATATATGTTTATTATCAAATATATTAATTGATATAGAGCACCCCATGCTTTTGATGGTAAAATTGTTTTCTTTTTGTTGATAACTCTAATTTTATTCTATATGTGTTGGAGATGATTTTTTTGTTGACCACTTTATTTTATCCCAAGCGTATTGAAAATTAAAATTATTTTTAATTTTTTAGTTTTCTAATAAAGCGTGTTCTTTTAGTTTTTTGAAACTATTATTTATTTTTTATTTTTTAGTTTTAATATTTTACAGAATAAGATAAAAATGTAAATATCTTTAAATTCGATACTAGCTAAAAGTATTACTCTTCTATAAAAAAACCCTCCCAGCCGGATTTGAACAAGCGACGTATGGATACTGAAATTATATACCACTAGAGTTCACCGCTCTACCAACTGAGCTCTTACAACGATTGACTAAAAACTCGACAAGTCAGCAACCTATTATATCAGTTTTCATTTTTTTGATTTTCGGATGATTATGGCCAGGATTTTAGAAACAAAATAAGAAATTATTGTATTGTCACGGGTCCTCTACACGTATACAAAGTTTCAAGTCGATCCAATGTTTCTAAGTGGGTGAAAATCGCTTGAAAGATTCGGTTACATTGATATAAAAACACGTTTTTTGATTTTCTGATGATTATGGCCAGGATTTTAGAAAATAAATATGAAATTATTGTATTGTCACGGGTCCTCTACAAGTATACAAAGTTTCAAGTCGATCCGATGTTTCTATGTGGGTGAAAATCGCGTTGAAAGATTCCATTACATTGATACGAAAACACTTTTTTTGATTTTCTGATGATTATGGCCAGGATTTTAGAAAATAAATATGAAATTATTGTATTGTCACAGGTCCTCCACAAGTATACAAAGTTTCAAGTCGATCCAATTTTTCTATGTGGGTGAAAATCGTGTTGAAAAATTCCGTTACAATGATACAAAAACACTTTTTTTGATTTTCTGATGATTATGGCCAGGATTTTAGAAAATAAATATGAAATTATTGTATTGTCACGGATCCTCTACAAGTATACAAAGTTTCAAGTCGATTCGATGATTTTAAGTGGGTGAAAATCGCGTTGAAAGATTCCGTTACATAGATAGATAGATAGATACAGGTCAAGCTAATATAAAGCGTGTAAAAAGTGTCTTTGTATCTATGTAATGGAATCTTTGAACATGATTTTCATCCACTTAGAAATATTGGATCGACTTGAAACTTTATATACCTGTAAAGGACCCGTGACAATACAATAATTTCATATTTATTTTCTAAAATCCTGGTCAGAATCTTCAGAAAATCAAAAAAAGTGTCTTTGTATCTATGTAACGGAATCTTTGAACACGATTTTCACCCTCTTAGAAACATTGGATCGACTTGAAAATTGCATACTTGTAAAGGACCCGTGAAATACAATAATTCCATATTCTGTTTCTAAAATCCTGGCCAGAATCATCAGAAAAAAAAATGAAAACTGGTATAATAGGTTGTGGTATTGTCGAATTTTTAGTCAATTGTTGTAAGAGCTCAGTTAGTAGAGCGTTGAACCCTAGTGGTATATAATTTAAGTAATCCATAGGTCGCTGGTTCAAATCCGGCTGGGAGGGTTTTTTTACAAGAGTATTACTTTTAGCTCATACTACAATCGTATCGAATTTAAAGATATTTACATTTTTATCTTATTCTGTAAAATTGTGAAACTAAAAAATGAAAAAATAAATAATAGTTTTAAAAAACTAAAACAACACACTTTATTAGAAGATCGAACTAAAAAAACGATTTTAATTTCCAACACGCTTGGGATAAAAAATTAAAGTGGTCAACAAATAATATCATTTCCAACACATATAGAATGAAACTAGAGTTATCAACAAAAATAAAATAATTTTACCATCAAAAGCGTGGGGTGCTTTTTATGATTTTTACATTTTCTTCTTAGAGACTTTACTTTTACCAATATCAGTTCATTATCAAATATATTAATTGATATAGATCACCCCACGGTTTTTATGGTAAAATTATTTTCTAGTTGGATAACTCTATACCAAATCACAAATGTCTTCGGAGGTTGTGTCTGGGATTTATAATGCAAACAATCCGGTCTAGATCTGAAATTTCAAAATTGGGTTTCCCAAGGCTATAGTCTTGGTGATTTTCCAAAAATTGTCAAAATTTTCGAAATTTCAAAAACTGAAAAAATACTGTCTAGAGGATGTGTCGGGGATTTATAATGCAAACAATCCGGTCTAGATCTGAAATTTCAAAATTGGCGATTTTCCAAAAATTGTCAAAATTTTTGAAATTTCTAAAAGTGTAAAAATGCTATCTTGATGGTGTGTTCAGGATTTATAATGCAAAATATCCGGTCTAAATCCGAAATTTCAAAATTGGGTTTTCCAAGGCTATAGTCTTCGTGTTTTTCCTATAATTGTCAAAATTTTCGAAATTTCAAAAACTGCAAAAATACTATCTAGAGGGTGTGTCCGGGATTTATAATGCAAAAAATCCGGTCTAAATCCGAAATTTCAAAATTGGGTTTTCCAAAGCTATAGTCTTGGTGATTTTACAAAAATTGTCAAAATTTTCGAAATTTCAAAAACTGAAAAAATACTATCTAGAGGATGTGTCTGGGATTTATAATGCAAACAATCCGGTCTAGATCTGAAATTTCAAAATGGGTTTTCCAAGGCTATAGTCTTGGTGATTTTCCAAAAATTGTCAAAATTTTTGAAATTTCAAAAAGTGCAAAAATACTATCTTGATGGTGTGTCCAGGATTTATAATGCAAAAAATCCTGTCTAAATCCGAAATTTCAAAATTGGGTTTTCCAAGGCTATATATAGTCTTGGTGATTTTCCAATAATTGACAAAATTTTCGAAATTTCAAAAACTGCAAATATACTATCTAGAAGGTGCGTCCAGCATATATAATGCAAAAAATCCGGTTTAAATACAAAAAATTCAAAATTGAGTTTTCCAGGTCTACAGTCTTGGTGTATCTCCAAATATGGTGAAAATTTTCGAAATTTCAAAAACTGCAAAATTACTATCTAGAGTGTGTCCGGGATTTATAATGCAAAAAATCCGGTTTAAACACAAAATTTCAAAATTGTCAAAAATTTTCGAAATTTCAAAAACGGCGAGATTACTATCAAGAGGGTGTGTCCGGGATTTATAATGCAAAACATCGGGTTGAAATCCAAAATTTCGAAATTAGTTTTCCAAGGTGTTTTTCCAAAAATTGTCAAAATTTTCTATTTTTCCAAAACTGCAATAATAATAATATCTAGAGGGTGTGTCCAGGATTTATAATGTAAAATATCGGGTTTAAACCAAAATTTCAAAATTCAGTTTTCCAAAAATTGTCAAAATTTTCGAAATTTGAAAAACTGCAAAAATACTATCTGGAGGGTGTGTCCGGGATTTATAATGCAAAACATCGGGTTTAAATCCAAATTATCAAAATTAGGTTTTCCAAGACAATAGTCTTGGTGTTTTCCAATAATTGACAAAATTTTCGAAATTTCATAAACTGCAAAAATACTATCTAGAAGGTGTGTCCAGCATATATAATGCAAAAAATCCGGTTTAAATACAAAATTCCAAAAGTGAGTTTTCCAAGGCTGGTGTTTTACCAAAAATTGTCGAAATCTCAAAAACAGCAAAAATAGAATCTAGAGGGTATGTCCAGGATTTGTAATGCAAAAAATCCTGTTTATATCCAAAATTCCAAGTTGAGTTTTCCAAGTCTATAGTCTTGGTGTTTTTCTAAAAATTGTCAAAATTTTCGAAATTTCTAAATCTGCAAAAATAGAATGTAGCGGGTGTGTCCCGGTTTTATAATGCAAAAAATCCCGTTTAAATTCAGTTTATCAAAATTGAGTTTTCCAAGACAATAGTCTTGGTTATTTTCCAATAATTGTCAAAATTTTCGAAATATCAAAAACTGCAAAAAAAAACTATCTCGAAGGTGTGTTCCGGATTTATAATGCAAAAAAACCGGTTTAAATCCAAAATTTCAAATATGAGTATTCCAAGGCTATAGTCTTGGTGTTTATGCAAAAACTGTCATAATTTTTAAAACTTCAAAAACTGCAGTGTGTGTGTGCAGGATTTATAACGCAAAAAAACCGCTCTAAATACAAAATTTAAAAATTGTCAACAATTTTCGAAATTTCAAAAACTACAAAAATACTTTCTAGAGGGTGTGTCCGGGATTTATAATGCAAAAGGTCGAGTTTAAATCCAAAATTTCGAAATTGTCTTTCCAAGGCAATAGTCTTGGTGTTTTTCCAAAACTTGTCAAAATTTTCGAAATTTCAAAAACTGCAATAATACTATCTAGAGGGTGTGTCCAGAGTTTTAATGCAACAAATCGTTTTTAAACCAAAATTTCAAAATTGAGTTTCGCAAAATTGTCAAATTTTTCGAAATTTCAAAAACTGCAAAAAATTCTAAATAGAGTATGTGTCCGTGATTTATAATGCAAAACATCGGATTTAAATCCAAATTATCCAAATTAGGTTTTCCAAGACAATAGCCTTGGTGTTTTTCCAATAATTGACGAAAGTTTCGAAATTTCAAAAACTATAAAATTACCATCTACAAAGTGTATTCGGGATTTATAATGCCAAAATCCGGTTTAAATCCAATATTTCAAAATTGAGTACTCCAGAGCTATAGTGTTCGTGTTTTTCCTTAAATTGTCAAAATTTTCGAAATTTCAAAAACTGCAAAAATACTATCTAGAGGGAGTGTCCGGGATTTCTAATGCAAAAAAAATCCAGTTTAAATCCAAAATTTCAAAATTGAGTTTTCTATGGCTATATTTTTGGTGTTTTAGCAAAACATTTTCAAATTTTCGAACTTTCAAAAACTGCAAAAATATTACCTAGAAGGTATGTCCGGTATTTATAATGCAAAAATCTGGTTTAAATCCAAAATTTCGAAATTCAGTAATTTTGGTGTTTTTGAAAGAATTGACCAAATTTTCGAAATTTCAACAACTGCAAAATTATTATCTAGAGCGTGTATCCGGAATTTATAATGCAAAAAATCTGGTTTAAATACAAAATTTCAAAATTGAGTTATCCAAGGCTATAGTCTAGGTGTTTTTCCAAAAATTGTCAAAATTTTCGAAATTTCAAAAACTGCAAAAATACTATCTATAGGGTGAGTCTGGGATTTATAATGCAAAAAATGCGGTTTAAATCCAGAATTTCAAAATTGAATTTTCGAAGACAAAAATCTCGGTGTTTTCCAAAAATTGTCAAATATTTCGAAATTTCAAAAACGGAGAAAAAATACTCTCTACAGTGTGTGTCCGGGATTTGTAATGCAAAAAAATCTGGCTGAAATACAAAATTTCAAACTTGAGTTTTCCAAGGCTATATAGTCTTGGTTTTTTTTTCAAAAAATGTCAAAATTTTCGAAATTTCGAAATCTGCAAAAATATTACCTTGAAGGTATGTCCAGGATCTATCATGCAATAAATCTGGTTTAAATCCAAAATTTCAAAATTCAGTATTCCAAGGCTACTTATAGTCTAGGTGTTTTTGAAAGAATTGTCAAAATTTTCGAAATTTCAAAGAAATTACTATCTAGATGGTGTGTGCGGGATTTATAATGCAAAAAATCTTGTTATATCCAAAATTTCAAAATTGAGTTTACCAAGTCTATATTGTCTTGGTGTTTTTCCAAAAATGGTCAAAATTTCAAAAACTGCAAAATAGTATCTAGAGAGTGTGTCCAGGATTAATAATGCAAAAAATCGGGTTTAAACCAAAATTTGAAAATTCAGTTTTCCGAAAATTGTAAAACTTTTCGAAATTTAAAAAACTTCAAAAATATTTATAATGAAAACATCGGGTTTAAATCCAAATTATCAAAATTAGTTTTTCCAAGACAATCGTCCTGCTGTTTTTCCAATAATTGTCAAAATTTTCGAAATTTCAAAAACTGCAAAAATAATATGTAGAAGGTGTGTTCGGGATTTATAATGCAAAAAATCCGGTATAAATCCAAAATTTCAAAATTGAATTTTCCAAGGTTATATATATAGTCTTTGTGTTTTTGCAAAAATTTTCAAAACTTCAAGAACTGCAAATATACTATCTAGAAGGTGTGTCCAGCATTTATAATGCAAATTATCCAGTATAAATCCAAAATTCCTACATTCAGTTTTCCAAGGCTCTAATCCAGGTATTTTTTTTCCAAAAATTTTCAAAATTTCAAAAACTGTAAGAAAACTATATAGAAGGTGTGTCCGTGGTTATTATGCAAACAATTCGGTTTAATCCAGAATTTCAAAATTGACTTTGCCAAAAATTCTCAAAATTCTCGAAATTCTAAAAACTGCAAAAATACCATCTGGAAGGTGTGTCCGGGCTTTATAATGCTAAAACTCGGGTTTAAATCCAAAATTTCGAAATTATTTTTCCAAAAACTGTCAAAATTTTGAGAAATTTCACAAACTGCATAACCACTATCTAAAGGATGTGTCCGTAATTTATTATGCATGAAATTATGGTTTGAATGCAAATTTTCTAAATTGTGTTTTCCAAGATTATAGTCAAGGTGTTTTTCCAAAAATTTTCAAAATTTTCGAAATTTCAAAAACTGCAAAACTACTATGTAGAGGGTGTGTCCCGGTTTTATAATGCAAAGAGTCCTGTTTAAATTAAAATTATCAAAATTGAGTTTTCCAGGATAGTATAAAATTTTATTGCAGCCAAATGCCAGGATGAAAATAGAATACTTTTAAATTAGCTATTTGCATATTCCACACATTGTTTTTGTTCTTTTTGTGATAGTCAAGTGATATCGGTACACACGATTTTTCGCATAGTGTAATTGACGTCTTATTGCTTCTGAAATTGTTTTGTGCATATCAGGTGTGGAATCCATGGACTGCCAACTAGTGATGACGGTCTCATTTCGAATTTTGTTTTGTCCAGCAGGTCCACCATTGCCCCTGTGCTGAGAATTCTGGATGTATTTCTTCTCTTTTTCTGTTCAATGTTGCTAGCAGTGCTCATATGCGCTGGTCTGGTGAGAGTAGGTTGTTCTGAGGTCTTCGATGAGGAAAGTTCTCTCGATAGAGGTAGCAGTCTTGAATGTGTTACTTTGACACTCTATTTGCCTTTTATATCTTCGCTTTCACCCTTCTAGTGAGGAAAGATTCTTCATGTTTTAATTGCCCTATATTTCTATGCGATGTCAGTATTGGTGCATTTTGCTCTAACTAACAGCTTGCCGTCTCTAAGTAGGGATCTAATGTTTCTTTTTCATGCATTGTCCATTATTGCCTGGGTTTGTCTTTTCTGTGATATGTTTTTGTGAAGCTTTCGCGCTTGTTTGTAGCGTGATGCCTATGTATTTGAAGTCTGGTACTATTTTCAGTTTAGTTTCCCTTATGTATATCTCTTCATTTATGGCGGCTCTTCCTCCGTTTCTGAAGATCATTGTGTCCTGTTTTTGATATATTAATGTCCAGCTTGTTCTTTGAGCACCATTTTTCCACTTCGTTTATTGTTTTCCTGAATTGTTGTTATGTCTCTGGAACCTGATTACGATGTTCGTCCCGCATATGCGCACGAGAAGATACTATCTTTTTTGGGTAATTCTAGGTTTTCTTCGGTTGCTAGTATAAACATTAAGGGGCTTGAAGTGGATCGCCCTGCAGTACTCCATTTGTTTGAATGATCGGTTTTGACATGGCTGATGTATCTGAGACATATATTTCATTCCAGCTCAGCAGTTGGTATTGATGAGTTTCGTCCATATGTTGTTGTTTCCTAGTGTCTCTTTTAGTTTTTCTATCACTAGTTGTCTGTCTAGTAGAATCGATGAGGCCTTCGTGAAAGTCTATGAAGACGGTATAAATTTCTCTCTGTCTTCTAATGCTTCCCAAATATGTTCAATCAAGAGTTCGATTGCTTTTAGAGTTGATTTCCTTTTCTAAACCCGAATTGATTTCTGTAGATGCCTCTATTTCCTCCCTTATTCTTCCGGTTATTAAATTTGGTGAAAATTTTTGAAGGGACAATTTTCCCAAGAGCGATACCTCTCTATATTTGTTTGGGGTCTTTTCGGTTTTCCTTTCCCTTTTAAAGAAATACCGTTGACATTGATTTTCCTCCCTTGTTCAGGTATGTGAGTCTGTTTGTTATAGCATGTGTGGTATAATTGTTGTTTGTCCAACCTGGTCTAACAGATGTACCGTTTCTTTAATTGTATTCATTGTATATTCCGTCCGGCCCGCGGTCTTTCTTGTTTTTTTTGGAGTTACAACATATGCATATCACGAACTTCTTCTTCTTCTGTGGTCAGGGGTCTCCAGTTTTGTGGGTATTGGTGTTAATATTTCTGAGGGTTTCCTTTTGCCGCAGAGTGGTTCTCTCTTTATTTGAGTAATGTTGTTGAAATGCGACTTCCCATAATTCCCATGTCAATGTATGTTGTGTTTGCTCTTGTTTTCTTTGTGGCGGAGTGGCTACATGTTGGTCTTTCTTGGCCTCCTCCGCTAGCATCCTGCCCTCTTCCTCCAAGAAGGCGCTTTTCTTTTCTTTATTATTCTCTTGTAGTGTTTCCCTCTTCTCGGCGTATGTGGAGTAGAAGAGCGTGGTTCTCGGTATTTTGTTTCAGTTGTTGTAAAGTATCTAAGGTATCTCTTCTTAGTCTGTAGCATTCATTAATCGAACCAGGGTTTTGCTCTTCTTTTGATTCGGTGATGTCCGTGGCTTGTTTTAGTACTTCTTTCAGCGCTAAACATTTGAGTAGCTTCCTCCAGTCGCTCATTTTCTATTAACGTTTCTATTTGCGTTTTTGGTCTCTATCTTAGCTTCTACTTTTCCTATGTCCTATCTTCCTTGATAGGTGTTGTGGTTGTCTCTTCCGTGTTCCTTTTCCCATTTACCTTGAATATTTATTTCTAGTGGTATATAGTTTCCTTAATGCCGAGTGTGTTTGCATTCCATAATGTAGTTATATTTCCTATTATAGTCACCTTTTGTGAGTGCGATATCTATTGCACTCTTGCCATTGTGAGAGATGTATGTAGGTATCTAGGGTTTTTTTAATAATGTGAATCCTTCCTCTTGTATTTTTCATCAATACCAACTTTGTTTTATAGTTTTGGAGTGTCTAGTCTGCATGTTTAGATCTCCCGCGATGATTATTGGTTTGTCCTGCTTGTACTGGGTGATGGTTTTTGGCCTAGTTCATCCATTATGTCAATTGCTGTCATGTTCGGTTTGAAATATGCAGCTATTATCACTAGAGTAGTCCGTTTCGAGTAGTAGGATGTTTTCCTGTTGTTTTTGTTGCTATAATGGGTCTCAGATGTGGTTTTAGTAGGATAGTTATCCCTCCAGATGGTCTGTCCTTTTTCGCCTTGTCTAGCCATAAGGTGTGTTGCATAGAAAATTTGGATGTTGCCATTTCTCTGTTAGAAAGGTTTCGGTCAGGATTGCTATGTCGTACTCTTTTAGGAAAATTTTCCAGGGCTCATGCTCATTGCACTTTTTATACCTTCTATGTTCCATAATAAGATTTTTTAAATTATTTTTTTAATTCAAGTGCGTATCCTTCTTGTCTTCGGGAGAGGCGAAAAAAACGAAATCTTCCTGACTATGATCACCTTCCGGCCAGAATTCTGTTTTCGTTTACCCTCTCTAGTGCTTCGAAGGGGATTCCTACTTTGAAAGATTTTGTATTGCTGGCGTGTCTGGATTTCTTCGCATGATACATTCTCTTTGATTCCCCGTTTATTAAGGAATTTCTTCATTGTATCCGTTTGTGGTTTCGGTTTTTAACCGTCCTACATACAGCCAGGCCCTCTTTTCTGCAGCTTGCAGTTCTTCGTCCCTCGATCCGGTGCCGGTCAGCGAGTCTTGTTTCCGTGGTGGGTTTTCGCTTTCTTTTGTGGCTTACCAGTGTCCATTTTTCTTCGTTTGGGTCCTCTTCTTTTCTCCTTCTGTTGTCTCTGGGTTTTCTATCTCGAAATGTTTGTCCCTTCCGGTGTATTATGTTTTAACGTATTGCTTCCCTTCGTATCATTTATTACACTTTGATTTTTGTTTTATTATTTCTTTGGGGTTCTGGTTTCTGATTTCCTGTCTGTTTTATTTCTTCTTTTATTAGATATTTCATATTGTTTGCGAAAGTTTCCATCATATATTTCAATTGTTTGCGTGATATTTTTGGTGATTTTCTCTCTAATATTGTGTCCGGTGGTTGGGTGTCGGAGTTAGGTTGTTCTCCACCAGGTGTCAGGATGTTGTGGCTTTCTGGTAAGGAGACTCTGTTTTCATCCAGAGATAGCGCCACCTGTCCCGTCCGTCGAATGGGACGGGGTGAGGGGTTGGATTCTTGTGTTTCCATAACCTCCTTTTCCAGGATCGCTTCGGTTTTATTTTCAATGTTTCCCTTATTCTTTTGTTTTTCCATTTCGTTAAAACATTCTTTTAAGGTACTTACAGCTTTTAGCAAGTCTTCTTTGGTGTCTTTTTTCAGGTAGCCGCCTGCTTCCGCTATATTTGTCAAACACTGAAGCATTCGATTCATTCATTCGATGGCCAGCAGTGGAAGAGGAAGGAGCTCCTGATCGTCTAGAAGCACTCCAGCCTACCGGCAAGCGTAGCCTCAACGGACGGCATCCGGGAACGACTCCCTCGCACTCAATCGTGCTCAGCGACTGCGTCCAGCGCCCCTAGCGGCAGCGTCACGTGGTCAGGCAGCATAGCAAACTGTCCTGGCAGCATTTCTTTTTCAGCGAGGGTTCTTCATACCTACCCACCCCCCCTGTTAGCACCTTTACCTCAAAAGGCAATAGGCCTTATCCTTTCTGCCCCTAGCTCGGCCCCTATCCCAGGGTCTTTGTCAGGGCACCTCCAACCTGTCCTAGAGCAATTATTTGAAGTATGGATTTGGTACCGACCTTATGAAGGTCTTGACCCGATATCTTAATGTGCTTTTATTTAAGTGTTCTGTTTATTTTATATGATTAACAAGGAGAGTATTCCTCTCTCTGTTTTCTGGGTTCTTGATGTGCTTGAAGGTGAAGATGCAGTTCTCTTCTAGCTTAAGCTTGTCGATCTTTAAAATGATGTCTTGAAGTGGTTTCTTGGAATTTTTTAAGGACTTGAGATGATGTTTGTGAGAAGCAATACTGTAGTTTTAAGGAGTTCAGGATTTAGGAGGATTTTGGATATGAGGGATAGTAGTTGGGAAACTAGGTTTTTCTGGGTTGGAGGTGGAGGGTGGAGGGATAGGGGTTATGGAGTGTTCACACTTGGTGCTGGAGTGGAGATTTTTGAAGATTTTTCTGGCTCTGTTTTTTGAAGTGGTGCTTTAGTGTGTGTGTAGTGGTATCCTTGGCGTGTGCTTTCTTCTTGTATTGCTGTATTCCTTTGTAGACTGGGCACTGCCGGTAGCTGGCAGCGTGAGTTTCGTTGCAATTTGTGCATTGGAGTTCAGTTGCTGTGCAGTTTTTGAGGCTATGGTTGCCTGCACACTTGACGCATTTCTGTTTCTTCTGCAGCATTCAGCTAGGTGGCCGAAGCCTTGACATTTGTAACATTGGATTCCACCGGCTGGCGTCTTGTAGGTTTCGAGTCTAATTTTAACGTTGAAAATGTCGGTCAGTTGAACTATTTTCGTTGTGAAGTCTGGTTTGTGGAAGAAAGTTAAAATCCAGGACAGGAATAGCAGTCTTGAGTCTGGATCCTTCTTGAAAGCTTGGTTTGAAGAGTTGTCTCACGTTTGTGGATAGGGTATCCTTTGTCTGCAAGTTCTTGAAAGATTTCATGGGATGTAATTTTTACTGGGAGTCCTTTTAGTGTTATCTTCTGGGTCATATGTGATCTTCGTTTGTAAATATGTGTATGAAACTGCATTTCGTGGTCATATAGTACTTTTTGGACTTGTTTAAATGCATCTTTGTCTTTAGTGTAATCTTCAGTTGGTCTTTGGTATGCTGTATAGCGATGTCTTTTTCATTGCCTGTAGAGACACAGCGGGGGCAATGGGTGTTAAACTGGAGGCATTAATGTCTCTGGACGTCTACGGACGATTGGTGGAGTGAGTCTGGAGGTTTTCTGAAGTGTGATGAAATCTATTATTTATCTCTATCTCGAGAGTTTTGACTTTGGTGACGTTTCTGGCCGTGTGTTTAGCCTTGGGAAGAGTGAAGTTGTCTTCCTCTTGCGTGACTTTGTTGTTCGGAGTCCTGTGGGACTTCCCTTCATCTCCGATGTGTCTTGTCTGGTCGGCTGGAGTCTGGCATGATTTGCGCTGTTGAAGTTCAGCGTTCTGGTCTTGCTCTTTCTTCAGTCTTCTGTCCAATTCCAGTAGGATGTTCATTCTTGAAGCTCGATGATACCACTTCACCAACCTTAAATAAGAACCCTCACACAATGGGAAAGCCCAATAAGAAGAAGAGAACGAGCCAAAACGTCGCTCCCACTCCACCAATCGCGCAGCGAACGCGCCAGAAATCCCAAGCGGGGAAAATACAGCCATCGACGTCACAACCTGCAGCATCAACTGCCAGACAAGCCGAGATACCGATGACAGTCGACCGGCCTCCGGAGGACTCGCCGTCCAACGACGGCGGGGCCGCCGGGGGTTCAGGGACTCAGGTCTCGAGAGTCGACCGGTCTTCGGGGGACTCACCGTCCAACGACGGCGGGGCCACCGGGGGTTCGGGGACTCGAGTCGACCGGTCTCCGGAGGACTTACCGTCCAACGACGGTGGGCCCACTGGAGGTTCGGGGTCACAGGACTCGCGCCAATTACAATCGAAACCCTCTCCACTGCTGATACGTCGGGAATTTACCGTCGAGTTAGCAGCCGCGAACAGGGTTTTCGCAGAAATCGAGCCGCGCGCATTCATTTGCGAACCAACGCCGCTCGGCACTAGGGTTAGGCTGACTTCATTGTCAGCCTATTACAAATACCGACAGCTGCTGCTGCAGCGTCAAATTCCCTGCTGCGAAGGGAATAAAAAATCGCGGGCTACATCGCGTAAATTTGTAGTCAAAGGGATTGACTCGGGCGTGGATCCAACCGAGATCCAGGACGACCTCATGGGTCATGGCCTCGAAGTCTTTCAGGTGGTCAACATGACCTCTGGGAGGACCAAGAGGCCGCTGCCAATCTTTATCGCAGTCCTGGCGGAAGGATCCAACGCAGCGGATATCCTTAGAATAAAACGCATATGCCACTACAAAGTCAAAGTGGAAGCGTACCGCCGTGCAAAGGTCCCCAAGCCTGCCGCGCGCCCCAAAATAGCAGTACAGGCAATCCCTGCTGCTGATACTCAGGCAGTCTCAGTCGAGCTTGCTCCTGCTGCCCTTCCCAATAGCACAGGGTCGGAGGTGCCCATTGCTCTCCGACCTCAATCCCCTAGAAGGAGAAAAATAGTAGTTCAGGCCACTCCAGATACCGATAAACAGGCAGTCCCAGTAGAGATCGCTCCTGCTGCCTTCACTCACAGCACAGGCTCAAAGGCCCCCCGTGCTCCTCCACCAGTTCCCCCACGAAGCAGGGATTTATTCACGAAACCGACTGTGACACAGACATCAACGGCCTCCCAAACGGAGAACGCAGGGTTGGCCACAGCCAAGCCCAAAAGAAAAACGGCCGTGGGCACTCAAACTGTCCCGGTCCCGTGCAAATCTACGGCCACCCAGGACGTCGTACGACGGCCTATCTTGGTCGATAGACAAGTGGGAACCGATGTCACTTGCACATGTTGGCGTGAATGCCCCTACTTCCACCAACAAGAAAATCTTTCACACAATATTGCCACAGCCATAGCTGAAACACTCTGTGTGGGCCAAACTCAGTATGATCTACACATCGAACTAACCTGGGACAGAGACACTGTAATCAACAGTGAAGTCGGCTACGTCATAGGCAATTCTTGGGGCACATACGACTACAATAAGAGAAAGCCCCGTTACTCACTGAAGCTTACTCCTTCTAGGGACTCCCATTAGCGCAAATGCGACTACAATAGGTGAATTACCGGCTATGCACCTTAAGAACCGGACGGCCCGGACCGATTTTGGCCATTTTTCGATAACCTATTACTTAACTTCACCCCTACTCTGCCAAGGTTTTCGGTGGTTTTCCTTGGCGCGAAGACGAATGTCGGAGTGGGCCCCTAGTCTCCACCAGTAAATTTATTCCATCCCCAATCTATTCTAAATTCAAAATTTTAAATTCAAAATTCATCTCCGCATATAAAATTTCAATTTATCCTCATTTCTCATACCAAAATTTTTCTTTAACAAGCTACTCTGCTATTGGTTTCGGTGGTTTCCATAGCGACAAGGTGAATACCGGAGTAGTCCCCTAGTTCCCACCAGTAAATTCATTCTTTCAATACTGAGCCGGGCGGGGAAATAAAACTTCATTTCTGGGACTGGTTTAACACCTTCGACGCCTGCTACAGGAAGTGCTGTACTCAAACCCGCAATAACACCTTCCTCCGACGTGCATCAGATACACACACATGCACACACACACTGCCATGGCCTCACATTTATCTCACACAATACTCTTCCTTTCGGCCTTTTATTCAAAATTAACGGGACAAAAGGGCGAATAGCCCTGGAACCCGAGGATGGTCTCGGCCATCCTAAAGGATATCTGTAGCCGCAACAGTTTAGGCTGTCTGCCGCATTCAGACTTCCATTCAGTCAGTCAGTCAGACGCGTCTTCAACACGCTGGTTTAGTGCGTCCGCCATCTTGAAAAATTTTCTTCCAAGGCTACATAACCTTTGATTTTTTCTAAAAAATTACATAATTACAAAAATATCGAAAACTGCAAAAATACAATTTAGATGGCTAGTCAGAAATTTATAGTGCAAAAAATCCGGTTAAAATAAAAATTTGAAAGTCGCGTTATTTTTTTCCGTGGCTATAACTTTGGATTTTTTCTAAGAAATTACATAATTTCAAAAATATCGAAAACTGCAAAAATACAATCTAGAGGGCTAGTCAGAGATTTATAATGCAAAAAATCCGGTTAAAATAAAAAATTTGAAAATCGAGTTATTTTTTAACCTTGGATTTTTCTCAAAAATTACATGATTTCAAAAATATCGAAAACTGCAAAAATACAATCTACAAGGCTAGTCAGAGATTTATTATGCAAAAAATCCGGTTAAAATAAAAAATTTGAAAACCGAGTTATTTTTTTCCAAGGCCATAATATAACCTTGGATTTTTTCTAAAAAATTACATTTCAAAAATATCGAAAACTGCAAAAATACAATCTAAAGGGCTAGTCAGAGATTTATAATATAAAAAATCCGGTTAAAATAAAAAATTTGAAAATTGAGTTATTTTTTCTAAAAAATTACATAATTTCAAAAATATCGAAAAATGCAAAAATACAATCTACAAGGCAAGTCAGAGATTTATAATGCAAAAAATCCGGTTAAACTAAAAAAAAATTGAAAATCGAGTTATTTTTTTCCACGGCTATAACCTTGGATTTTTTCTCAGATATTACATAATTTCAAAAATATCAAAAACTGCAAAAATACAATCTAGAGGGCTAGTCAGAGATTTATAATGCAAAAAAATCCGGTTAAAATCAAAAATTTGAAAATCCAGTTAACCTTGGATTTTTTTCTCAAAAATTACATAATTTCAAAAATATCGAAAACTGCAAAAATACAATCTAGAGGGCTAGTCAGAGATTTGTAATGCAAAAAATCCGGTTAAAATAAAAAATTTGAAAATCGAGTTATTTTTTTCCAAGGCTATAATCTTGGATTTTTTCTCAAAAATTACATAATTTCAAAAATATCGAAAACTGCAAAAATACAATCTAGAGTGCTAGTCAGAGATTTATAATGCAAAAAATCCGGTTAAAATAAAAAATTTGAAAATCGAGTTGATTTTTTCTAAAAAATTTCATAATTTCAAAAATATCGAAAACTGCAGAAATACATTCTAGAGGGCTAGTCAGCGATTTATAATGCAAAAATTCCGGTTAAAATCAAAAATTTGAAAATCGAGTTATTTTTCTTCCAAGGCTATAACCTTGGATTTTTTCTAAAAAATTACATTTCAAAAATATCGAAAACTGCAAAAATGCAATCTAGAGTGCTAGTCAGTGATTTATAATACAAAAAATCCTGTTAAAATAAAAAATTTGAAAATCGAGTTATTTTTCCCTAAAAATTACAAAAATTTTCATTCAAAATATCGAAAAGTGTCCAAAATACAATCTAGAGGCTAGTTCCAGTAATTTATAATGCAAAAAATCCGGTTAAAATAAAAGATTTGAAAATCGAGTTACTTTTTCTCAAAAATTACATAATTTCAAAAATATCGAAAAGTGCAAAAATACAATCTAGAGGGCTAGTCAGAAATTTGTAATGCAAAAAATCCGGTTAAAATAAAAAAAATTGAAAATCGAGTAGTTTTGTTCCATGGCTTATAACCTTTGATTTTTCTAAAAAATTGCATATATTCAAAAATATCGAAAACTGCAAAAATACAATCTACAAGGCTTGTCAGAGATTTATAATGCAAAAAATCCGGTTAAAATCAAAAATTTGAAAATCGAGTTATTTTTTCTAAAAAAATTACATAATTTCAAAAATATCGAAAACTGCAAAAATACAATCTAGAGGTCTAGTCAGAGATTTATAATCCAAAAAATCGGGTTAAAATCAAAAATTTGAAAATCGAGTTATTTTTTTCCAAGGCTATAATAACCTTTGATTTTTTCTAAAAAATTACATAATTTCAAAAATATCGAAAACTGCAAAAATACAATCTAGAGGGCTAGTCAAATATTTATAATGCAAAAAATCCGGTTTTAATAAAAAATTTGAAAATCGAGTTATTTTTTTCCAAGGATTTTTTGGATTTTTCTCAAAAATTACATAATTTCAAAAATATCGAAAACTGCAAAAATACAATCTACAAGGCTAGTCAGAGATTTATAATGCAAAAAATCCGGTTAAAATAAAAAATTTGAAAATCGAATTATTTTCTTCCATAACCTTGGATTTTTTCTCAAAAATTACATAATTTCAAAAATATCGAAAACTTCAAAAATACAATCTAGAAGGCTAGTCAGAGGTATATAATGCAAAAAATTCGGTTAAAATAAAAAATTTGAAAATCGAGTTATTTTTTATTTGTTTGATTTTTTCTAAAAAATTTCAAAATTTCAGAAATATCGAAAACTGCAGAAATACATTCTAGAGGGCTAGTCAGAGATTTATAATGCAAAAATCCCGGTTAAAATCAAAAATTTGAAAATCGAGTTATTTTTTTTCCAAGGCTATAACCTTGGATGTTTTCTAAAAAATTACATAATTTCGAAAATATCGAAAACTGCAAAAATACAATCTACAAGGCAAGTCAGAGATTTATAATGAAAAATCCGGTAAAAATAAAAAATTTGAAAATCGAGTTATTTTTTTCCAAATTACATAATTACATTTTGAAATTACATAATTTCAAAAATATCGAAAACTGCAAAAATTCAATCTGGAAGGCTAGTCAGAGATTTTTAATGCAAAAAATCCGGTTAAAATAAAAAATTTGAAAATCGAGTTATTTTTTCCAAGGCTATAACCTTTGATTTTTCCTAAAAAATTACATAATTTCAAAAATATCGAAAACTGCAAAAATACAATCTAGAAGGCTAGTCAGATTCATAATGCAAAAAATCCGGTTAAAATAAAAAATTTGAAAATCCAGTTATTTTTTTCCAAGGCCTTGCATTTTTTCTCAAAAATTACATAATTTCAAAAATATCCAAGACTGCAAAAATTCAATCTAGAGGGCTAGTCAGAGATTTATAATGCAAAAATTCCGGTTAGAATAAAAAATTTGAAAATCGAGTTCTTTTTTTCCAAGGTTATATAACCTTGGATTTTTTTCTAAAAAATTACATAATTTCAAAAATATCGAAAACTGCAAAAATGCAATCTAGAGGGCTAGTCAGAGATTTATAATGCAAAAAATCCGTTTAAAATAAAATATTTGAAAATCGAGTTATGTTTTCCAAGGCTATAACTTTGGATTTTTTCACAAAAATTACATAATTTCGAAAATATCGAAAACTGCAAAAATACAATCTACAAGGCTAGTCAGAGATTTATAATGCAAAAAATCCGGTTAAAATAAAAAATTTGAAAATCAAGTTATTTTTTCCAAGGCAATAATATAACCTTGGATTTTTTCTAAAAAATTACATTTCAAAAATATCGAAAACTGCAAAAATACAATCTGGAGGGCTAGTCAGAGATTTATAATGCAAACAATCCGGTTAAAGTCAAAAATTAGAAAATCGAGTTATTTTTTTCCAAAGCTATAAACTTGGATTCTTTCTCAAAAATTACACAATTTCAAAAATATCGAAAACTGTAAAAATACAATCTAGAGGTTTAGTCAGAGATTAATAATGCAAAAAATCCGGTTAAAATCAAAAATTTGAAAATCGGTTATTTTTTCCAAACCTTGGATTCTTCCAGAAATTACATATTTCAAAATATCAAAACTGAAACATGCAATCTAGAGGGCTAGTCAGATTTTTATAATGCAAAAATCCGGTTAAACTAAAAATCTGAAAATGAAGTTATTTTTTTCCAGGCATACCTGGATTTTTTCTCAGAAATTACATAATTTAAAAAATCGAACATTGCAAAAGTACAATTTAGAGGTTAGTCAGAGATTTGTAATGCAAAAAAATTCGGTTAAAATAAAAATTGAAAATCGCGTTATTTTTTCCCAGGCTATAACCTTTGGATTTTTTCAAAATTAATAATTCAAAATATCGAAAACTGCAAATTACAAACTAGAGGCTATCAGAGATTTATTGAATATCCGTTAAAATAAAAAATTTGAAAATCGAATTATTTTTTCGTGGTTAATAACCCTTTGATTTTTTCTCAGACATTACATTAATTTCAAAAAATTCGAAAAAACTACAAAAATACAAGCTAGAGGGTTACGTTAGAG
>JASPKZ010004303.1:0-29037 GCA_030220185.1 Diploptera punctata | reverse complement strand
TTATTAAAATATAATATTTCTAATTTGAGAGTAAATTTGTTATAATTTCAATTAACATGCCTCATATACATGTCAAGAAATATCATATAACGAGCATTTAAACGATGATAAATGAGATATTTGAAAATGGTATTACTATTTACCTGATAGAGGAAGCGTTTGTCTGTAAATCTCAGCTACACAGTTAAACAGTTTTGAATTCCAATCTGTAAAATATTAATAATTTATTTATATAAATTAAAAACGTAATTTTTCTATTTCATTGAATGACGTTACAGTTATGTTTGTCGCTATGCAACAAGACGCATTTTGTGCAATTTTTTATGAAATAAATCTTATTTTAACAAATGTGTTTAATTGTGCTTAGGGGAAAAATCCCATAATAAATTAAATGGTTATTAGGCTGTTTGTAGTTTTGATTCGGTGGACAAGTGGTTATGCTTCTTTGCCTCTGGTTCCGAGGGTCGCGTGTTCCATATCCGGCCGGGGTCGATGGATTTTTTTAGAACGGAAAATCCAAGGAGCAAATCCTCCCGGGAAGGACTTTTAAGCTATGGGTCTCCGAGTCTGAAGATTTTTCAGGCTCGTAAAAGATCCTTAAGCCTGAATAAAGAGGCCTCTAAGCAAAATTTACCGACCTCAACATCCTAGTAACACCTTAGTTGCCCGTTAGATGTCTCATTGGATCCGTGTGTTGTCTGCATGCCGTCCATGACACCTATGAATAAATAAGATAACTAAAAATTAACTTTGACCAGTAACTCCTTACAAAGCAGGGGCTTGTGGCTCAACAATGGGCTACACCATTATAGATGTATTATACACAATTTTCTCCGTTTAAATATTCATAGTATCAAATTTACCTTTAAAGAAGTGGCATTGTGTAATATTTGAAAATAATTTGACAAAAGACATGTAATACGCGTACAATTAGAGCACAATTTCTGCTTCTCTTCTCTTTCCCCCCATCATGAGGTGCTGTGATCGATACTGGGGAATAGTGGTTAGCATACTTGCTCCTGGATTTAAAAATGCAAGGGTTCAAACACGGCCAGCTATTTGAATTTTCAGAGCATAAACATCCTTACACTAGGTTTCCTTCGGAAGCGAACTAAATAATTTGGTTCCCTGTTTAGATTTATGACACGTAAAAAACCTCAAGCTTGAAACGAGACTTTTGAGAATTTTTGGTCCTTTATCGATCGGATTTGTATTGAGATGCTAATGATCTTTGCTTTTAAGAATCAAGTTTATCGTAAACTAGAAATATATCTTAACACTGATTTAATGATTTGGCCTTCTCAACTATGTTTTTTCCGACTATACATGATATTTGTCTTTCTTTTGTAGGAAATGTTTACGGAGACTGGCCAACCCCCAACTTGGAGGGTCAGTAAGTACATGTTGAATATTTTGTTCTGTAGAATATAGTGTGAACGATAGATAGAAGTGAAATATAAATACCTGATGGAAGAAGAGAATAGTACGATAAATAGAGAGACAGCTAGTTGCCGAGAGTGGATTTTTTATTCTAAATTAACTTAAGTTCAAATGAACGAAACATACGTAGTGTTCATTTATCGTTCCTTTACTCGCATTTCACTGTTCTTAATAGCTTCTTCATATCTTATCATTATATCTATATGACTTGTTATTAATAGATAGTGTCCTCTCTCTAACTTACACAGATAGGCCTATGTGCTTATCTTGTATTATCCTGTGCTGATGGAACTGGAATCCTGACAACTGGGAACCAGCGAGGCCGGTCACTGTAATACCAATTTAATGTTTTTAACAGTTCTTGTCCTCCGCCAAGACATTAATTTCGAAGTTTTTGTGGGGTTCATATAAAAAAGTAGTTAGAGCAAGAGCCTGAAAGGAATAGGATAAATGTGATTTAAATGAAACTAACTGGAATTATAAATATTTTCAAGCCAAACACAGTACAAGCAACACACACGAACTAGAATTTATAAAACACTGGCCAGACCCATACTATGTTACGGCAGTGAGGCCTGGACAATTCGCGCTGTATATCAACAAAGACTAATTGCTGCAGAAATGAAATTTATTAGACATACTGCAGGTTACTCAAGAACAAACCATAAAAGGAATTCTCAAAGAATTAGAAAACACAATCAGTCATGGAATATGTGCAAAAAACAGAAACAACTGGAAATCTCGCGTAATAAGAATGAGCAGAACAAGAATACCACATTCAAATCTTAAATGCCAGCCACCAGGCAAGAGATCTTTGGGCAGACCCTTCAAACGTTGGATAGAGAACGTAACAGACCACTAGTTTCTATCACATTGAAAAGAAGAAGAAGAAGAAGGAGAAATTAAAGTACCGACATCGACCACAATGTGAAAATGTATTGAAATATTCTGAAACAATTAGCCCGGGGACGTTACGTAATTGGTAAGGCAATATGCTACAAGCCGGAAGATTGCGGATTCCATTCTACAGGTATTGTTATTCGCGCAAGTTCTTCTCTCTCCTGAAGAAGTTACATAATCATTTCAAGGAGTCACAAATCCTAACGTTATAAAAATTGTTGGATAAAAAGTTTAAAAGTCGTATTCATGATATATATATATATATATATATATATATATAGTTAACTAGCCTGGACAATCTCACGGCCCATTGTTCTAAGTTTGAATATGTGTCTCAACCAATTGAATACCATACATATGTTCTAAGTGTAAAGCCGTTGGGAAGGGCTGACAATCTGGCTGATATCTTGCATCAAATGTCTAGGAATGTGTGAGTCTTAATTACTCAATATTCGAAGGGCTTGCTAAGGCCTGCAATGGGATAAATTACACCATCTGCATCAGCTTGCCGTGACATAAATTGGGATTATGTGTATTTTACCTCGAGAATGACGTGTGTGCCGTTACATATTTTTTTTCATGAGATTTCATTGTGTTTTTTATAAACTTCATTGTTTTCTTAACTTTTACATTAAACTAACCTAATCGATGATAATGATCCAAGGAACACAAATAACTTAAAAGTGTATAATTTTGAAGTCTGAGAACAAATAAACGCTCCGCAAGAAATTTAAAAAAGTATAGAATTGTTAAAAAATTTGATAAAATGTATCTTCAAACAATATATAACCTAGGGTTTATAAAAGAAATAAGCAATGGATGGAAGAGAGTTGTTGGTGCGGATATGTTCATATAATGATAATGTTGAACTGAAAAAAATACAGCGTCTAAGACATTACACCTTGTCGCAGAGCTACCGAACATGCCCTGGTTCGAGTCCGTATTCGGGAAAAATTTATTGACTGAATGTCGGCTAGTGTGGAACGGTGTCCATCTAGAATCTGGGAATCCGACGGTTGACCACTTATCACACATAGCTATAACGTCTACCTCTCTGTTGTACCAAGTGCCTTGCACACTTATCGCTCCATGCGTTTTATTTCCTTTAAAGATAGAATGGCTTAATTTTAAAGCATAGCAACAAAATGTTATCTAAAATAAAGTAAAATAGAATATCTGTAAGTTTAGAGTAAAATTTGTTAAGTTTATTAAATGAGGTAGCTATGTCAGCCATTTAAAGGAGGATAAATATGGTATCTGAAAATATATTTATATTTACCTGATGGAAAAAGCGTTTGTCATTGATCTCTCTAATCTCGTAGCAGTATAAACAGGTTTGAATTCATTTTGTGTAATATTAATATTATATTAATTAAAATATTTTTCAATCTCACATTTAGTGGCGTTGCTTGGTAACGTACTCGTAAGTTATTGCACTAATTATTTGTTATTCAACAAGGCGCATCTTTATACAATGTTTTATGAAATTTATCTTCTTTGTATAATATCATCGTTAATTCCATATGGTGGGATAAGCATATTTGGAAAGACACAAAAAAATATATTGGTAAAACAATGATGGAATCTGTTGCAATGTATGGAAGTGAGATATGGACAATCAATAAGTACTACAAGAATAGACTAATAGCTCTAGAAATGGATTATTTACTCAGAAGTGCCAGGAAGTCTAAGTTAGAACATGTCATAAATAAGGAAATTAGAAACATAATGGAAGCAGAAGAAAGCATAATTGAAAGAATTGAGAAGGAATTAAGGTGGTTAGGACATGTTTTAAGAATGGAAGATGAGCGATGGCCAATGCAACTATATGAATGGCATCCGAACAGAAAGAAGAAAAGAGGAAGACCGAAGTTAACATGGAAGGAAAACATGAAGACATTAATGCAAGCTAGAGGGCTAAGCATCGAACATGCCCAAGACCGTAGGCTTTGGAGGTTTGGCACGGGAGACGGCAGCAGCTTTAAAAACCCGAAGATAGATAGAGATCTTCTTTGTTAAATTATTAAGGCCAAAATGCTCCCCGAATTTCATTTGGCCATCATTATCACATTCGCCATGTTTAGTATGAATGTGTGTGTAAATGGTGTGTTTCGTCTTAATGTTGTGTGTCCTGGTATTGAGCTGATCGCTCATTCAAGTACTTGTGTGCTTAGAAAAGTATGTGTGTGATCCATTGTTAAAACCTTCTCCGGACAAGTGTTGCGTCTGAAAGGCCCGGTGATACGGTGAACGTACCCTACGTACAATGTGTGAAGTTAAACTACGCTAATGGAATGGACTTAGGGCCCAACGGTCCCCGAAACATCATCCGGCAATAATCATCATACTAATCATTATCATCCTTACACCGGTGTGGGAAAAACATTGGTAGCTACCACAACTACAATTCCCTAGTAAAAGCTTGCAAAGCGAAGCATGAAAAATGCAGTGAAGGGCAGAATTCTATGGATGAATTAACTATACGTAGCGGAAAAAGCCAAATATCGAATAAAACAACAAATTGCATTTAGTTTTCTCGTGGAATCCCTTGTTTAAAAACTCTCAAATCACAGCTTCATCTTCATAAAAATGTGACGCTAAGTTAAAATTTTGTTAATTTGACACTGGGTGGAAGTTTTTGGGAAAACGTTTGGACCAAAGAGAGTTGATCAGAGGGTGAATGGACGAGACTACTTAACATTGAACTACATGGTTTTTATAGGAAGCCAGAATAGTTAAGTCTAGTAGATTGCAATGGGTAGGACACGTGTGAACAATGTGCGTGGAAGCGTCTTTATAGGAAAACCTGATAAAACCACCCAATTTGTTGACCAAGAAGTAGGTGGGAGAATAACATTAACCATGATTTGAGGGAGTTAGATTATACAGGGAATGATTTGAAACCATTAGATCAGGATAGGGATATATGGAGAGCTTATGTCCGTGATGTCATAAACCTACCTATTAGATTATGCCAGTGAGTTGATCAGTAATTATGTAATATTCATGCAAATAGAAAAATATATCAAATATATTCTCTTTGTTCTATGTTTCCTTCTTCTTGTTTTTCTTGAACGTCATAGAAAATCTTGGTCGACTAATGGTTTCTACGCGTCTATCTGGCTCCCAGGTCATGAGTTCAAACTCTCAGAGGTCTGCGGATTTACAGGTCGTAAAAATACTGAGGACCGGTTGTTGACGCCTCAGGTTAGCGGCCATGAGTGGTTAGCGAGATATGTCAGTGTTGGCTAACCTGAGTCTTCTCATGGATTGAACGGCGTGGTGGGGTGCATCGCTCTTTGTGTGTGTGTGTGGGCTCGTAAGGAGCAGTCGTGTCTTGTGGTGCGCTCTGTGTGAGTGAGTTGTGAGAGAAACTGAAAACCGACGTGAGCACGTGGTAACCTTAATGTATATTATTACTTATTTATTTAATATGTCTTATGTTCATATGTTTAATTCTTTGTGTCACAGTAATTGCTTAAATATACATTCCACTCAGAGAGAAGAACTTTATAGCTACTACAGGTTTAGAAATAAAGTTCCGGTGAACAATTAACCTGTATGTGTAGTAAGTATATATTATCCCTGCTACATATTTCTGGTCCTCCGGGCCGGATATACAGTCGCCTTGTGAAAAATCGTGATATTGTGACACAAAAGTATTACTTACGTGAAGAAACTATATTAAACAAAGAACAGGGAAAGCGTTACCACGGGGTGTGCCGTGATCAACTAGTGGACCGCGACCCCCTTGCAGAACTTCGAGAGTCTAGTTCCAGTGCAGGAAATATCATTTTGATAGTGAATTGTCTTAGAGTGAGCTATCCTTTGATATCAACGGTGCTGTGACCTTCTAGTAGCGTGGTGGCACATTCTAGAGTACCACAGATGTCTGCTCGATTGGAAACCATAGTAGAGGCCTAAAGCTAAGTAACTATTGCATGCTTGTATCTCCTATCTTAGAGTTGATATCCCACCTCATTCAGTATTGAGTCGAGCTGACATGATATTTCAATTGCCATATTATTTGTGTGATTTATATATTTTTAATTATTTTATAAATATTTGCTTGTGTTATATTGTTCGGGTAATTGGTTATTTATCAAAATGTCATTTGAAAGTGAGACAAAGGCTATCCAAAAGCGAGGCCATCTTAAAAGAAGCCTTACTAATTTGGAAAATTATATTAATAGTGAAACCATTTCCCTAAACACATTAGTAGCTAGACAAAATAACTAGGAGATATATGGGAAACAGTTTGAGGCAGTAAGAATTTCTTAGAGCTTGAAGTAGATTCAAAGCCAGGTCAGGATCATGCAAGGATCATGAGGATTTTGAAAATGAATATTATGAGTTGTGTGGCAAGGTTCAGGATTTAATAGAAAGTCTTCAAAAACCCACAGATAGTCATGGTTTTGATGAGTCACGTGCATCTAGTAGATCGAGTTGTGGTTTTAAGTTACCGGCTATTCAGATTCCCCATTTCCAAGGAGAATTGGGTGAATACCTCTCGTTTAAGAATACTTTTGAGTCCTTGTACTTAACAATACTAACTTAGATAATGTTCCAAGGCTTCATTATTTATTATCGTCACTGGAAGGCGAACCTAGGCATTACTCAGTAATTTAGCGATTAACTGAAGCAATTTTTGGTACGGCCTGTAAGTTAATTCAGCAAGGTACGACAACGACGCATGATATTGTCTCAGCATGTTAAGTGCTTACTCAGCTTACCTTCTTGTAGTACAGGTACTCTGCAGACAGTATAGGAAGAGTACTTACCAAGTAAAGTGCAATATTAATGCCATAGAGAACCTTCAGAGTGATGTTCTGTTATCAGATCTAATGTTGCAGGAAATTATATCGAGTAAAATGAAAGGTATTCATAGGTCAGAGTGGGAAGCTAAACATGGTGCTACGGATATCCCTAGTTAGTCGATTTTATGGATTTTTGGAGAGAAAAGCTCAAACCTTGGAGCTCAGTGAATGTAAAAACATTGTAGTAAATGAGAAAACAGATGTAAAGCCTAAAGTTCAAATCTTTCCATATTGCTAATGACAACAAATCAAGATATTGCCATAATTGCAAATCAAACAAACACAATTTACCAGATTGTGAGGAGTTCAACCAATTAACATTAGATTGAAAGAGTACATTTAGTTGGTCAGATTAGATATGTTATAATTGCTTTTCAAAAGGGCATACAGCGAGATTTTGTAAGGAGAAACCTTGTTCCAAATGTCAACGCAAACACAATACTCTAATACATTTTGAAAGAAAGGCCTAATGTTTGAGCATCCAGCTATTGTGTCTCCCACTGCTATGAAGATAACCTCCGGGCTAGGCTCAAACGTACTTCTTAGCACTGCCTGTGTTAATGTGAAAGATAAATTAGGGCGGTTAGTTAAGGTTAGAGCGTTACTGGACTCTGCCAGCCAGTTATCTTATATGACTACAAATCTGTTGAGCAAGTTAGGGTGTGCTTGCCAACCCAATCGTGCAAAACGTCCTATTGTAGGTATTGTAGGACTTCGAAGATTTCTCTCCAGGTTCCAGTCGTACTGGTTAAGGTGCACAAGGTTTGTCCAGAGTGTCAAACTATAGGTTGAACTTGAATTGTGCTGTCGTAGATAATATCCAGTTCTCAATGTCCTGCCACCGAGATTGATCATTCAAACTGGAATATTCCGTCTAACAACACATGTGTTGAGTGATCCAAACTTTAATAAACCTGCTAGCAGTTACGCTTGAACTTCTTCTCGGCGCACACACTGTACCATGATGTTGTTTGTTTCTGAGACTTTTGAGAGGAAGGGATACCCCACGTTGATCAAAACTATTTTGGTTTCATATTTTCAGGTTCCTTTCCTGAACTTTGTATTAAGAAAAGAGTATATCCTCGCTCGGGCCAACTTTGTGAAACTTGATTTCCTCTGGATAAAAACCTGGAAAGGTTCTGGCAGCTAGACGAACTGGCAAAACCCTGTTCTTAGTCCAGAAGAGAAAAGCGTGTAGACAACATTTCGTTGAAAACGTCAAAGCGTTGAATCTGGTCGTTTTCTTGTGAAGTTACCTATACTTCTTAATGGTTCCTTCGGTCGCTGAATCTAAGCATACTGCTATTAAGAGATTTTAAGCACATTGAGAGTAAGCTTGATAAACATTCTCAATTAAAAGAAACACTATGTCGGATTTATGAGAGAGTACTGCGATCTAGGGCACATGGAGCTTGCACCACCCTTAGAAGGAAACAAGAGTACTTTCTTACTTACCGCATCATTGCGTAATTAAAGAGTCTAGTACAACGACCAACAATGAATTCGCCACCTAGAGGGGACCCAGAATTGAAGAGCGCAAATTCGGGTACTGATGTCTAATGTACAAGTGCCTGAATTTGAGAATACTCTTCATTTCTGAAACTGAAACGAGTATATGGATATGTACTGAGATTCATCCACATACTCGTAATAGAGACAAATTATATTCCGGTTCCTTGTCTTCAATCGAGTTGAAACAAACGGAACTAATGGTGGTGAATCGCATTCAAGCTATTGAATACAAGAGGGAAATCCACGAGTTAACTTCTAAGAAACAAGTAGATTCTTCAAGTGACTTGAGATCACTTAACCCATTCCTGGATAAAAATGGCACTTCTCAGAGTTGGTGGCCGTCTTGAGAATTCTCTCAGTGTGACATTTGATGAGAAGCATCCAATCATATTACCAGCTAAAAATGTTGTGGACTAAACTGTTAGTGAAGCATGAACATGAGATGTTACTTCACTCCGGTGCTCAAGCAGTTCTGTGTTCACTGGCGCACCCGTTATTGGATACCTCGTGGTAGAAATACTATTCGTGGGGTATAATTAGGTCCTGCTACAAATGCTTCAGAGTTAAACCACCTCGAACTAGTCAGATGAGTGGAACAACTTCCTGAGTATAGAGTAGAGCAAAGTCTTTTCCCTTTGTTAAGGTAGGTTTGGACTACGGAGGTCCAATTGTAATAAAGGGAGACAACCCAAGATCTAAGGTGAAATTCAAGCTTACATAGCACTTTTTGTATGTTAATAACTAAGGCTATCCATTTAGAAGTTGTCAGGAGCCTTACTACTAAGGACTTCATTGCTTGCCCTCTATAGATTTGTTGCCCGCAAGAGGACGCCCTTGTCTCACATTGAGTGATAATGGTTCAAATTTTCTTGGGGCCAATAACGAGTTATTGAATTTAGTAAAGAAACATGGCGAATGCTATTTACCGAGAACATAGCAAATATGAACATTGAATGGAGATTTTATTCCTCCTTCTAGTCCCCATTTTTGGTGGGACTTTGGGAGGCAGGAATAAAATCGGTGAAATCCCTTATGAAAAAGACTATAGGTAAAACTATTCTTAGTTTTGAAGAATTGTGTACTTTGTTGTGTCAGATCGAGTCTGTACTAAATTCTAGACCTATTTTGCACGCCAGTGAATCCCTGAAGAAATGTACCTAACTCCAAGTCACTTCCTGGTAGGTAGACTATTAACTAGTACTACTCCTCCTGATATAGCCAACTGTCCCCTTTCCTACGATACAAGGTGGAAGGTAGTTCAGGCTCTCTTACAGGTCTTTCTGGCAACAGTGGTCCCAGACAATACCTGCAGTCGCTTCAGCAAAGGAGGAAATGGATGTCTGCCGGGAGATGGTTCCCAGCTGTCGGTGATCTTGTGATCCTTCGGGACGACAACTTACCACCTCTGGTATGGAAAACTGGTGTGATCCAACAGCTTCACCCTGGGATCGACGGTGTGGTACGAGTGGTCACCATTAGGACTAAACTGGATTATTTCGACGAGCCATTGTGAAACTTGTCCCCTTATCCTGTTGTGTTGAGAGATTCACCGATGTGTTAAATCGTGAGATCCCTCAAAGGGGGGAGTATGTTGACGCCTCAGGTTAGCGGCCATTGAGTGGTTAGCGAGATATGTCAGTGTTGGCTAACCTGAGTCTTCTCATGGATTGAACGGCGTGGTGTGTGCATCGCTCTTGTGTGTGTGCGTGTGGCTTGTAAGGAGCAGTCGTGTCTTGTGGTGCGCTCTGTGTGAGTGAGTTGTGAGAGAACTGAACACGACGTGAGCACGTGGTAACCTTAATGTATATTATTACTTATTTAAATATAGTCTTATTTTCATATGTTTAATTCTTTGTGTCACAGTAATTCCTAAATATACAGTCCACTTCAGAGAGAAGAACTTTATAACTACTTACAGGTTTAGAAATAAAGTTCCGTGAACAATTAACCTGTATGTGTACTAAGTATATATTATCCCTGCTACACCGGTTCCGTCGGAAAGTCACCAAATACTTCGGTACCGGGAATATATTTACGGTACGTATTACAACTTCACGTTTGAAGAAACATAACTTGGAATAAAATATGTTTATCCTTTCTCGCTCAGATTTGAAATGGACACTAATGATCTTAGATGTTAAAGAGCGTCCTTAATTAGAAATAATATCATAACACTGAATGAATGTTAGGTTTCTAAACTAATTTTTACCCAACTATACACAGTCTAGCTTCTTATGTTGGATTCTTTTTGGAGTGGGTTCTAACATGCAAACTGCAACTTGGAACGCTAGGATTTGTTTAAGGTTATATCCGTTAGAAGATTATCTTCTCTACGGCTAACGTTTTCCTCCTGCCCACTGATCTCTCTTCTGCCATCTTTCGTTGGTAAGTCCAAATTTCTCTTCTGGCCTTGATGCAGTTTGACACATTCTTCGAGATTATTTAATTATTTTGTTTCTCGCCCAAAGTTTGTCCAGTAAATGAAGCTCTGCCATGATACTTCTGATTTAGCTCGAAACACTTCCACTGTTGTCAAGGTCGTGGAATCCTGATGGTCGTAGATATTATTTTTAGGATTGTTATAATTAATATTTCTTATTTCTAACTTAACTTTGTGTATGATATGCGTTTGTTATATTGTGTTGTTTTTTACTGTCTTCATGATGTACCGCCAAGCATAAAAAATGCGGTCAAATTGTGGTGCACAACATTGTGGTAGGATCATGTCACTGGGTTTTACTCAGTCCCTAAAATTAATGAGTACCAGATATATTTTCTTGACTAAAAATGTCCATCACGCAGTACTGAAAACTCGGGAGATAAATAGTCTCCAATTGTCTAATGAGGCGTCAGCCATAATGTCCCACTTTTTCAATAGCTCTCTGTAATGTGATAGCTTTACACTTACACAAATATATAACTTGGGGTGATGAGAGCTTTCCACCTGACAACTTTAGAAAGCTCGTTAACGCCTTTACATACTCACTTCTTTCGTGATGTTCTATGAAATTTGTTGTGTTAACTTTTACATTAAACTAGGCCTGAAACATTATGTTGATCTACCGAAATAACTGACTTATGTAGTGTATAATATTGTAGTCTGAGAACAAATGAGTGTCACGTAATACTTGTAAAAGATAGAAAATCATTAAAGGAGAAAAATCAATAAGTGCGATATTCTAAGTATGTACAT
Organism: Diploptera punctata; assembly: GCA_030220185.1. Classification (NCBI taxonomy): domain Eukaryota; kingdom Metazoa; phylum Arthropoda; class Insecta; order Blattodea; family Blaberidae; genus Diploptera; species Diploptera punctata. The sequence continues at coordinate 17,175 of JASPKZ010004303.1, read as the reverse complement.
AACCTGGAGTTTATAACGGGGAAAGAAGGCGGGTAGGCCTGGGCAAGGCAAGGACTATATGTATCTCAGGGTTGTAGATTTTCACCGTGGGATAAGGCGAGGAGCGAACTAAGGACAACGGAGTACAATGAGGAGGCTTACTGGCGTCAATTATATAATATCTATTAATCAACATGTGGCACCAGAGTGTTACAGTTCCAATTCCAGAACATTGGATTTATTTGGATATATTCCGGTATTTTTCACTTCGGAATAGTACAAGTGCGAACAGCGGTCAATACTGGACCAATTTTATTAATATCGTGGCGAATCTATCGCGTTTTGAAACACTGATAATTACCGGTCTTCACTCGACCTAAAGTGTGATATAACACCAGCACACTGATGCTTTTAAAATAAACTTTATAACTTGCCGTTCTTGGCCTAACACATTTAGTGTATCTAATGGGTCGCTTGCCTGCGACCAGCGAAATATACGAGTCCGCACTGCCGCGGAACTCAAACAATTAATCCTGCGCAGGAGTCTTATGTAAATTTTGGGTCCTCACGGGAAGCCTTCCCGGAGTAGACTCCTTTCACGATATTCGGAATATATCCAACTCCATCTTACAAATACAATTTACAAAACCAATATTTTCATTGGCTGAACATATAATTAACATACATAAAAACGCCATACTGTCAGAATAATATTTACTTATGGACTCTGATTGGGCATTATGGTTCCCACTATAGTTAAACCAGAATCTCGCGACAATTCATTGGTCTATGTATTTCGAGGGTGTGATTTTCACACGCTGGTGAGAAGTTCATTAATTTACTGAAAACAGATGGACATAGTTTTTGGCTACTATCGCCATCTCAACAGGCGGTCTAGTGGTCTTCGACACTTAAGATTGACCGTCATTTATCTGTCTGAAAGGATGACTTCCAGCGCCGGACAAGTGACATTACGCCTCCAGCTGCGAGGCCGTATTATTAGGGAACGATTTGTCCCGGGTTGTAAAACAATTTAACTTTCATGTGTCCATCTTCAAAGAACTTGAGACACAACGGACAGAAATGTCTTTTTATATACTCAAGAGTAACAGATTGGTAAACGTTTCTCACGTAACACTTTTTTGGAAAGTGTAACTACATATTTAATAATCATGTTTAATAATAAATTAATTAGTGCAGTTATTTCTGCTACAAGTTAATGAACAAAGCAAACAATAGATGTAAGAAAACCATTAATGCGAAGATTTCCATATAATAATTAATACAGGAATCGAAAAATCCAACGACCTAATGTATCATGTCTTGGCACCGATGCACAAAACTTCAAGTCTCTATGGAGAAGGAATTTTCTCACGGAATATTGGTCAGTAGGAGATCGGTGTCCATTGGGAAACGCCCAGTTGGTAGAACAATAATGAGGTGGGAGAATAACATTCATGGTTTGATGGAAGTAGATTATACGATGGATAAATGGAAGATATTAGTTCAGTAAGGGATATATGGAGAGACCATAAACCTACGGGTTCGATCGAGCCAGTGAGTGAGTTAGTAAGAAGATCGGTGTCCAACCAGGATCACGAAGAATTTGGGCAGCTCTAATAAATAACGATTTTAAGAATTAGGAGACATCCTGACCACATACCTACCATATACTGTTTACATTATCGTCTATGGCCTGTAGTGGGATCACTTTACACACTTTTACCTACCTCTATAAAATGACATAAAGAGGTCAGCCAATAAATACATCGATATTGTTTTGCAACCCTCTCTCGTAGCATGAAGGTTTGTTTATTTTAAAGAAAAAGAGACGTTTGTTTTAAAAACAGAATAGAAGAAAATGATATCCATAATAATAAAATAATTGTAATTTAAGAATACGTTTGTTTTGATTTTCAATGAGTTAGCTTTCAAATGCATATGCAGTGTGTCACGTGATATATTAATACACATTTGAGGGACAGGAGTAGTACCAGGTTAGTGACTTTATTGTCGTGATATAGTATTATATTCTCAATGGAAAGTGCTATATTTTAGGAGTCCGAAAGATTAAAATAATCTGTGTAATCATGGGTTTATTTGCCTTCCAAATTTGACACATATTTAAAAAAAAGTATGTACGTTGTATAATTGAGGAGGTTAGGAGCAAAAGTGCAAGTTTTACAGTATTGAGTAAACAGTTTTAAAGTTGAAGTTGTATAAGAACATGACAGGTAATTCATGATGATAACTTGCGGTGATGCGTGTTTTCCCTCAGATAACTCGGAAAAGACATTAATGCTTTATCACGCTCCTTTTTTTAAAGGGAAAAAAATCACTTACATTCCTCTCTTTCTAATCACCTCAATTAAAAGGCAACTTTTTAGTGACGGAAAATTGACTTTATGGATTTTCCTTGTACCCTTCACTTAAAGATGACAACTATGGTATTGGATATTTACCTGAAAGAGGAAGCTTTATATATATATATAATATATTGATAGATGATGCACTTCTGAATTCAGTCTGTGAAATATTAATATATTTTAAATCTTGATTTGAAAAAAAAAAAAAAAAAAAAGTCCCGCGCCGTAGCCGAGCGGTTAAGGTAGGAAGCCTTGGCGCAGAGCTACGGGACTTGCGCTGGTTCGAGTCTCCATGGGGAAGAAATTTTTTTCTCATGGTATTTCGGCCAGTATGGGACCGGTGCCCACCCAGCATCGTGAGGCAATAAGTAGCGGCTCCAGGTTGAGGAACCAGCTATAACGGCTGGGGGACTCGACATGCTAACCACATGTCACCCCTACACTGGTTGTTGATCATCTACATCTGTGATTGACACATGTGGATGTGAAGGGCCAGCAGCCGGCTGGTAAAAGGGCAACCGCTGAAAAGTGGAAAGACCCTCAATCGGATTTGAAAAAAAATAATATGCATTTTAAGATTTAGTGACGTTGCTTCGTTACGGTACAGTTATTACGTGAACAATAGCAACAAAGGGCAATTTTATAATAATTTTTACACGATCGTGCGCTGTGTTGGACTTGCAAAATGGCGATCATGATTGAAAGTTCAATTTCCTAAATTTCGGGGTGGCCATCCTATAAATAACTGTACTGTAATATCACAAATTACTTACCTAGGGCGGGAAGTACACACACTGCCGTTTTTATATACAACAAAAATATTTATCATTTTTGTCAGGAACCCTACGCGAATAGAGAAAAAAAACAGGTTATGGAGGAGGAATATAATATAACCTACTGGGAGATCAGCGCCCCTAGCGTTAAGCAAACTTAATGAGTATTTTATATTTAGAATTTGCTGCATTAGCTTTTGTTTCATCTATTAACCCAATAAATTTGAGGAAGGTTACCCGCGGGCTCGGACGAAAATATATAATTGTTAGTTGTTATTTTTTTCGATTTAATTAATTACACATTTTGCATTGAAAGTGATATTATTTTTGCTACATGTCCGACATTTTGTACGATTCATAGTTTTAAAATTGGATTAGATTCGTGTTTAGAAAACTAGAATGAAGATCACATACATTATTTAACAGACACCACAACATGAGCCATCTTGAAAATGGCTGATGTGTTTGCAGAACAATAGACCTGGAAAACCTTAGTTTACTACATTGTTGAAAGTACCTGTCTGTGCAAATAATTACCAGATTTCTTCCTTTATTTTTTATCCTTAATGGGGTAGTCTGCTAAAATATGGGTTAATCTGATGAAGAATTAAAACATATATATTTTGGTAGACCAAGAATGAGGTGGGAGAATACCATTCACTATGATTTGAGGGAAGTGAATTATGCAGAGAAAGATTGGAAAACATTAGATTAGGATAGAGATGTATGGAGAGCTTATGTCCGCGCGGCCACGAACCTACATGTTCGATAGTGCCAGTGAGTTAGATATTTAGTTATAGCCTATTTTAAAAACCTCCTAATATTGTACTTTAATGAAATGTGCGTAGCCTATATTTGATATATATCAAGTTTAAAGAACCTTGTCCACCATATTTTAAATAGCGTGCATTGTGGGTGTGACCTAGCAGAAGCAGTTAGTGCGTTTGACGCAGGAAAATAATTCAATGGTTGTCGTATGTGACAATCATCGATGGAATTTTACTTCCAAATGGTGTATTTGTTTACATAAAACAATATTACGTCTGTCAACTATTCATTTTTTAATACTTTTACTGTTATTAATATTAAAGAGTCGCTCTAGCGGTCGCAAATGTCTATGTTTCACAACGAAACTCAGTATATGCTATTAAAATAAACCGAGGTAGTTATTATCCAAAACCCAGCGAAATCCGACCACTTTAAGTGGGGTTTACGTGAATTCCGAAAATAAGAATTGGCTCTGACAAACCGCTATATTTAATTCGTCGAAACGGGGAATTTATCTTTTATGAGCCTCTTTACCATTATTGGTGGGGATTATGTATCTTTATGATAGTAACAACATTTTCAGGTACGGCGAGTGTTTAGCTGCTATTATAGGGATTATGTATCTTTATGATAGTAACAACATTTTCAGGTACGGCGAGTGTTTAGCTGCTATTATAGGGATTATGTATCTTTATGATAGTAACAACATTTTCAGGTACGGCGAGTGTTTAGCTGCTATTATAGGGATTATGTATCTTTATGATAGTAACAATATTTTCAGGTACGGCGAGTGTTTAGCTGCTATTATAGGGATTATGTATCTTTATGATAGTAACAACATTTTCAGGTACGGCGAGTGTTTAGCTGCTATTATAGGGATTATGTATCTTTATGATAGTAACAACATTTGCAGGTACGGCGAGTGTTTAGCTGCTACTATAGGGATTATGTATCTTTATGATAGTAACAACATTTTCAGGTACAGCGAGTGTTTAGCTGCTATTATAGGGATTATGTATCTTTATGATAGTAACAACATTTTCAGTTACGGCGAGTGTTTAGCTGCTATTATAGGGATTATGTATCTTTATGATAGTAACAACATTTGCAGGTATGGCGAGTGTTTAGCTGCTATTATAGGGATTATGTATCTTTATGATAGTAACAACATTTTCAGGTACGGCGAGTGTTTAGCTGCTATTATAGGGATTATGTATCTTTATGATAGTAACAACATTTGCAGGTACGGCGAGTGTTTAGCTGCTATTATAGGGATTATGTATCTTTATGATAGTAACAACATTTTCAGGTACGGCGAGTGTTTAGCTGCTATTATAGGGATTATGTATCTTTATGATAGTAACAACATTTGCAGGTACGGCGAGTGTTTAGCTGCTATTATAGGGATTATGTATCTTTATGATAGTAACAACTTAACTACAACATTTTCAGGTACGGCGAGTGTTTAGCTGCTATTATAGGGATTATGTATCTTTATGATAGTAACAACATTTTCAGGTACGGCGAGTGTTTAGCTGCTATTATAGGGATTATGTATCTTTATGATAGTAACAACATTTGCAGGTACGGCGAGTGTTTAGCTGCTATTATAGGGATTATGTATCTTTATGATAGTAACAACATTTCAGGTACGGCGAGTGTTTAGCTGCTATTATAGGGATTATGTATCTTTATGATAGTAACAACATTTGCAGGTACGGCGAGTGTTTAGCTGCTATTATAGGGATTATGTATCTTTATGATAGTAACAACATTTTCAGGTACGGCGAGTGTTTAGCTGCTATTATAGGGATTATGTATCTTTATGATAGTAACAACATTTGCAGGTACGGCGAGTGTTTAGCTGCTATTATAGGGATTATGTATCTTTATGATAGTAACAACATTTTCAGGTACGGCGAGTGTTTAGCTGCTATTATGCTCTAAAAATGTTAGGTGTAGGAGTTTATCTGAAACGAAAACTTAAAAGTATTCTTTCATTTATTTAGGCGTAGCAGCTCACTCCGTCCCACTAACTAACTCACTCACTAGTTCTCTCGAACCCGTAGGTTCACGGCGGAGCGGACATGATCTCTCCATACATCCGTATCCTGAGCTAATGCTTTCAGTCATTCTCTGTATAATCTACTTCCCTAAATTTAGATTTGATGAGAAATCAATAGTAGTATAAGGAAAAAATCTATGTTTAAATCGTGATGCCTAATAGCTTAAATCGTTAAAGCACTGGTATACAGAACCAGAGATATTGGCTTCAAATCCCGATTTAGGCATATATTTTCTCTTAATTTAATTTGTCGTTGAGTAAAAGGTAATAAGTTTAATATTAAATATTTGGTCCAAAATTTTCTTAAGAACTTTATTCTCAATATTGGTAATCTCCTTCCTCCCTTAAAGTAAGAGTTCATGTTTCGCATCCATATAATATAACTGGTGGAATATTAGTTTTATATACTTTCAGTTTTAGAGGCACTCCCGCCACCAGCTAGTTGAATATAACATAATTGGATCATTGATAGGAGCGATGGAAATAAATCTTTAAGAAGTATTCAACTAAATGAAGCTCCAGTGTCTAATAAAACATATATTTATTACTGTGTTCTAATATGAATTATTTTTTCTTTCTATAAACTCAATGTATTCAAACTTACCTAAATTTCATATCCCAGAACCTGAGGGCTCATGATCACAAGCACTCCTTATATCGCTATCCTGACCCAATATTTTCCAATCACTCACAGCACTATGGAACAGAAGGATAATTTACATCTGCAATTTTTAACCATTCGATCGTTGCTATGTTACTAACAATCCACCAGCAGAAGGCAATGCTACATCGATCAAACTCCATTCAAGAGTATCACATGGAATCTTGCGTTATTCGATAAGCAATGGCATCGTGCCACACACATGTCCTGCTCATCGCAGTCTATGAGACCGAATTTTTCTTATTGTATTTGGTTTCCCATAAAGATCATGTAGCTCCCTCTTATGTAGTCTTCTCCATTCGCCTGTCTGACATACTGACGTCTGCTTTAGAAAATTCTAAATTAATATTTATCCATCTTCTTCTCAATTTCGATCACGTCTTGGATGTGGAATCTACCAGCCTCTGTTCTCATCCCATTTATAACATAATCCTGAGTGTGGCTTCCTTCGGGAGAGAAGTAAAGTCGCGTCATAGATTTACAGGGGTTGGCCACAAAGCTATTTCGTCATATAATTAAATATACGTCATAGAAATAATTCGTTAAATTAGAATATTGGTCGGCAGATATCATCCAGGGTTGTCAACCCGGTATGACGGTCACCTTCCACGTCCCAGACCGTAGTGTGGGTACTCATTTTCGTTTTGAGGCTGTGTCGTACTCTACATCCATTATTATGTTCAGCTTAAAAATACTTACGTTATCAGGACTCGAACCCTCGACCTTTCCATCTTTTAGCATTTGACTTAACCGATTACAGCACGGCGGTTCCCTCACATATTTCTATTTAATTCATAAACAGAGGTTTTGCAATATGGAATACTTCTATGTCTTTATCTTCCGGGTGCTGTAAAATTCTCCTTACAAACATCTAGGATTTTGTAGAGGAGACTGGGTTGATAATATTTAAAATGGGGAAATTTAACCGTTTCCGCGCTACAGCCGTTTTTGAAACCATCGTTGCCTGAACGTCTACGTCACGTCTCAACAAGTAATAGCTTCGCGTTTAGTGTAAAAACGAAAATTGCCCTATTGGATATTCCAAAACTTGGTGTTTTTTTTTAAAAATGTTCACATTTTTGCGAAATTCTGAAAATGCAAAAATTGATTGTGGAGGGTGTATCCGGGATTTATAATGCAAGTCATGATTCATTCATTCATATTTGTTTCTCTTGGTTATTAATGAGTTGAACAAGTGATGTACTGCGTCACGCCTCGTAATAAAATTACTTGTAAACGTGGTCGCGTTAAAAAAACATATTTTCGAACGGCTGTAGCACGGAAACACGGTAAGTTTCAAACGTGGTTTGCTAATTTAATATTATCGGATCATCCCCTCTAAAAGTCCTAGAAGATTGTATGGGGAATTTTAGGGCGCCCTGTATATTTCTTGTGTCTAGTGAATTGAATTTTTAGGGTTTTCTATAGCCTATGTGAGCTGTTTGTTCACTGTTCAAACAGGTACCTTTCTTCTTATCTTTTTAATTGTTCACAATTGAAAATATGGCATATGTTCATGCTGCTTTTATTACTCTACTTATGAAAATTATTATTTTTAGCAGCCGTGTCATATCATTACAGAAATAAGTAACTCATATTGAAGATCCTCAAGGATTTAATATAAACTTTACCCTAATTATGAAAGAGCGATTAATTATATTATATACAAGGCTGTTATTACGTAATTAGTGAGGTTATTCCACAAGGGATTTATTTCTCATTGACATTTACTGGTTTTGTGGTTGTGACGTGTGGACGTAAATAATGAACTGAATGGTTTGTAAATAACATTCACACAACATGCACCTCACTGTGTACAGGGTGATTCAACATAATAAAAATAATTACTTATTTATTTATTTATATAAAAGTGATCCCACAAACGGGCCCGGAGGCCCATGGGGTAGTAGGAGGTTAAGGCTCCCACTTTTCTGGACAATCGGCACTTTACGTCAGCCGGGTTGTCAGCCCTGCGTGACGGCCGCCTTTACCCCCAGAACAAGCGTCTGATACTCATTTCAGTTAGAGGCTGAAGTCGACCCCAGGGCCATGGTGCCGCCAGAAGGTGGCGCAGTTTAAAAATCCTGACGCCAACGGGACTTGAACCCTCGCACCCTCCGGCTTGTAGCTCAGTGCCTTAACCACTACGCTACGGCGTGCCCAAATATAACATATGTTTAATGTTTACCACATCTTTGTGTGCCTAAAGTTTTATTTTTCTTTTCCACATGTCTCAATCTATCCACTCCATGCCGTCTAGTCCTCTTGTTTTCTTTCCAGTTCTTATTTATTGCATCCACAAGTTTCCGAGGTCTTCCTTTCGTTCTTCTTCCAGGTGGACCACCATTCCAAATTTTCCTGGGTAGTCTTTCTTCTTGCATTGGTCGTACGTTGCCATACCAATTTAATAGCTTATATCTTATATAATCTACTATTGAATATATAATATTCATTTCTTCTCGTATGACGGTTATTCCTTATTTTTTCTAATTTTGAAAATCTTGATGCTCTCCTCAAGAAATCCATATCCATGGACATAAGTTTTTGTTCTAAGTTTGTGTTGAATTTCCAAACTTCAGCTCCATATGTGACAGTACTTATTGCTATTCAATGATGTATTTGTAACTTATTATTTTCTGGCTAACAGTGAGCTACGTGGTCTAATGGGAAGCCAGATATAATAACAACAGTTAAGTGTCATAGACTGCAATGGGCAGGACATGTGGCACGAATGGAGAATGAAATACGCGAATGGAAGCTTCTTGTAGGAAACCCAGAGGGAAAACGTCCAATTTGTAGACAAAAATGAGTCGGGAGAATTAAATTAACTATGATTTGAGGAAAGTGGATTATACAGGGAATGATTGGAAAATATTAGCTCAGAATGGGGTGTATGGAGAGCTTATGTCCGCGTGGTTATGAACCTGCGGGTTCGATAGTGCCAGTTTAGTTATTTTATTTATATGTCTGTTCCATCAGATTCCATTACATCATTGCTGTTATTACTCTACATTATATTTATTCTGTTCCTAATATCACTTTCTTGTTTATCCTCTTTAACCTATTTTAATCCTAGGTATTCAAATTCCTCACGTCCTCTATAATAGACCCTTTTTGATCTTCTAATATCAATCAATCTTCGATTTCGACTCCATATCCCACTATAAAATATTTTTTTCTTCTAATATTTATTTCAAACACCAGAGTTATCGCATTCGTCCAATAATTTTCTTAACACAAGCCTCATATCTCTCATATTGTTGAGAAACTATTTTCTGGTCATCCGCAAATAACAGTGTATAATTATATTGTATGTGTTGATCCGTCTCCCAATTGGTACTCTCCCATTCCCCAAAACGTTTTGCTACCAGTTAGACATTGCATTACGTTTAAAATATCTTATATAATGTAGATGATCTGCTACGAACCTTGGCGAAGCCTTTTTTAGTTTAAAAGTTGTCATCAGTACGTGGTGTACCCAAGCGGTCAACTATCCGCTGTACTAAGCACACTCAACTTGACATGCGGTTGATCGGACCAGATCTGCTATTTTCAACATGGTGTATAATAATAATAATAATAATAATAATAATAATAATAATAATAATAATAATAATAATAATTATTATTATTATTATTATTATTATTATTTTATTTACAAATAGGTTTACAATGTAAATAAAACATTTTCCTGTGCCCTCCTTCTTAAATTTTTCTTCATTCTCATTTCTTCTCCATCTTACTTCCAATTCTTCCATACCTAGCTCTCTCATACCGTGTCTTACAACAATCCATCCATGGAATTCTAGGTTGACTTATTTTTCTCTTTCCCAGGTAGGGAATCCTTTCCAAAGCTTGACAGGGTAATAATTTCTTCGGCTTCCTACGTATATGACCATACCATTTATAGTTTGTCTGTATCTCAATAAAATCTAATATTGAATTTTGGACTTTAATTTGTTGGTCTGATGATTGTAGTTCTGAAAAAGAATAGTTCGATTTTTGGAATGTTTCAAGGAATAACAAAATATATCGAGACATTCAGCATGACTTAGAAAAATGAATCAGTATGTATGTAATAATCTAAACAGAAACCAAGACGAAATGATAAATTAGAGACAATATATTATATTTTATAGCGCGATCACCAAAAAACAAACGGGCTACAAGAGGAACTTGCTTACAATGATTAAGGAAAAAAATTGGAAAAAGTGTTAAGAGTTGGAACCCATAAACCGAAAATATAATTAGAATTTAATATATATTTGTTTGGAAAGAGCTAATAATAATAATCATAACAATAATAATACGAACTATCACTACCATAGTAATTCTACCCGAGGGGCATGTCTTTCAACTGTAATCATAGCATTTTCATGCCATGCTTTCCAGCTGTTACTAGGAAATTGTAGGTGTGGTAGTATTCCCAGTTTGCCTTTCACACACACAACCGTGAAGGCGCATTATGATAAATTGAATAAGGAATGATGATTAAACCGGAACGATGAATGGCCGTATGGTTTTGGGGATGCGTCTGGCGCTAAAACGTCCCCTGAACACTTGTGATTACCCTGTGAGGAAAAAACCCGAAGAAACCTCACCCGAGGAGGGCACGTCCCGACCGGGAAGCGAATATTAACAATAATACCAATATTATTAATATTAATAAAAATGATAGAAACAATAAACTGATAGAATTAACACTGTTATTCTTCCAGTTATATTATAATGGATGCGAAGCATTGTCTCCTGTAATTCTAGGGAAGGGGAAAGATTAAGATTATGTTGAAGAGAGATATTGTTTCGTAGGAAACTTTTTGGACCACAAGAGTGGTAAACAGGGAGGTGAATGGATACGTATATAACTCCTGCTCTTGAGCTACATAGCCTTTTACAGGAAGCCAGGGATAATAAGAACAGTTAAGGCTCTCTATATATGCGGTGGGGCAGGACATGTGGCACGAACGGGAAGAGGGCATGACACTTGAGAAAAACCTCAGTATGCAGGCAAAGAATGAGATGGGAGAAATAATATTAAACCATGATTATACTTCTGATTTAGCTGAAAACACTCCCCCTATCGTGTCAAGGTCATGGAATCCCTGATGAACGTGAGATATTTTTTAGGATTGTTATTAATTAAACATTATTCTCTTTTCTAACTTTGGGTATGATATGTGTTTTGTTGTATTGTGTTGTTCTTGCTATCTTCATGATGTAACGCGTAGGTCATAATCTAGAACACCTCACTAAGCAAGCAAGCTCGTGTATTTTTCCTATTTAATGTTTTATTTTCATTCTCATTTATTTTCCTCCCTCTTCAGCGGTCAAAAGTAAGAAAGTCCCAATTTTGGTGCAATAAATAAATAAAACAGGATGAATTTAGTGTTTTAAATAAGACTATCAACATCAGCTAGAACAGAGTGGAACATTTCATTAAAATATTCTGAAAAGAAAATAGTCGGAAACACGTTGAAATAATTTGTTAAGGCAATAGACTAAAAGCGGGGGAGGGTCGCAGGTATCCATAACAGCTGAGGATCAGGGGGTTTACCACTTGACCAAAAATTGTGGTAGGATCCTGTCACTCGGGATTCTACTCAAAACCTCTCAAATCAATCTTCACTTTAAAAGTCCGTCGCGCAAGTACTGGAAAACTCTGGAGATGCAAATAGTAACCAGGCAGTGCAGTCCCTAATCTCCTACATTTTTTCAATATCTCTCTGAGACCTGTAAGAGGATCGCTTTACACTTTAACAAAATATATCGGGTTGATGAGTGTTTTCTCACCAGATAACTGTGAGAAATATGTTTATACCTTCACATACTCACGTTTTTTCAAGACGTTTTCGTGATGTTTTATGAAATTTGTTTGTGTTAACTTTTACATTTAAACTAGACCTGAAACATTATGTTGATCTACCGACATAACTAACGTATGTAGTGGTATAATATTGTAGTCTGAGTGTCGTGTAAATTAACTTGCAAAACATAGAGAATTTTTTGAAAGGAGAAAAATCAATAGGATCGATATTATAAATAAGTAGATAAACCTGGAGTTTAATGAACAAAGCAAACAATAGGCGGAGGAAAAATTATTACTGCGAATAATAATTAATACAACGTGATCGAAAAATCCAACGACCTAATGTATTATGTTCCTTGCACACCTTCCCCAAGTTCCTATGGAGAAGGAATTTTCTCATGGAATCTTAGCCATTAAGATGTCCGTAACCTTGGGGGACACGCCCATTTGGTAGAACAAAGAATGATTTGAGATACGTACCTTATACAGTGGGATGATTGGAAGACATTGCTTCAGGATAGGGATGTATGGAGAGCTTATGTCCGCGCAACCATAACTTTACGAGTTCGATAGAGCCTTGAGTTAGTTAGTTTAATTAGTTAGGAGATCGGTGTCCACCCATGATCGCAAATTAATTTGTGCAAGCTCTATAGAAATAGCGACTAAAACATTATAAGAATCCTGCCCCATACCAACCATATCACTTTTCACATTATCGTTCTGTGGCCTGTAGTGGGATCACTTTACAACACTTTTACTACCTCTATAAAATGACCACAAGAGCTCAACCAATTAATAGAATCAATTGTCCTTGCAAGTGCCTCGCATCATGAAGTATGTGTTTATTTTAAAGAACGCACATGTTTACTTAAAAATAGAATGAAGGGAAATGTTATATCATAAGAATGAACAAACAGAAATATTTTGCAATTTTAATAGTTAAATTTGTTTTTGGATTCTCAATGAGTTATCTTTCAAATGCATATGCAGTGCATCACTAGATGTATTAATACACATTTGATGGGCTGAAACAAGTTCCAGGTAGTCACTTTATATGTCGAGATAGAGTATTACCTTCTCAACGGAAAGTAAGTTCACTATATTTTAGGAATCGGAGAAATAAAAGGAAACTGTAATAATCATGGGTTTATTTGTCTTCTCATATTAGGCACACTTTGTAAGAAAGTAGGTACGTGTGTATATTGTTTTGAGGTTCGAAGTAAAATGTCAAGTTTCATGGCAGTATTGAAAAAACCGATTTAAAGGTGAAGTTTTATAGGAAAATGACAGGTCAATTCAATGACAGATCAAATAACTGGCGGGTTAATGCGTATTTTCTGCCAATTACCGCGAAAAAGACAAATGCATTTACAACTCTGACATTTAATACAAGACAATTCACTTAAATCCCTTAGTTTCGTATCGGCGCGAGTTAAAATACAGTTTCTTTCTTTAGTGGTGGAAAAGTAACTTTCCTGGTTTTTCCCTGTACCTTTCATTTATAAAGATGTTAGACTTATGGTATGTTGAATATTTACCTGATAGAGGAAGGTTCTATATATACATTTACACGGTATATATTTAGAGTTGATGAAACACTTCCTATATATCAAGCTGTCAAATTATATTTGTCAATATTTAATTTGTAAAAATATCTTCTTGCAGTTTTTCACAATTTAATTAACTGTGGCTACGTTTACGGTACACATTATTACTTCAACATTAGCAACAAAGAACCTTTTTTACAAACATTAACCTTTGCAACGATAGTGCGTGCTGTTCGTACTTACATGAAATGACTACCACGATTAGAAAGTTTTGGTTTCCTAATTTTTTTGGGTTTGCCAACCTATGAATAACTAAATAACTGTAATGAAATATTACAAATTACTTACCGAGGGCGGGAAGTAAGAAACCACTGCCGTTTTTTGTATACTACTGCGTACATGGTAGATCTATAGAAAAACATATCCAAAAAGGTAGCGTGAATATGCATTATACCAAACAAATCCTGGCATTTTAAATGTACTGGAGATTTTCTTTAAGGCGAATATAAAAACATTACAATTTCACACCTGACGGCCATTTTTCATACCTGTCATTGATATCACGTGCCTGCTGTAGTCTCCTACTAAATTATTTTCGGGCTTTTCTCGGATATCCTTTGCCAGCCTTCTTCACGACAGTCAGATTTGTTTAAATGAACGAAAATATTTCCAACAAAGGTGTTATTGTTTTTTAACTGTTATTTTATTATTATCAACACCATAAGCAGAGGCAAAAGATATGTACAAAACCCATTTGTCCTGAAGTAGTTATTCAACCAGAATCTCAGAAGCTTAACGAAACAGGGGGGGACGCCGGATAAGGTATATTCAGACACTAACACTAGAACACCTTTAGTCTTGATGAGATGATAACCATAGTGGGGATGGAGATTTATTCACCCTATTTTTTCAGAACCACAACAATTCCCACATAAGAATATGCATAAATACACCTGGACGTACTCCAGATGGTAAATTGCGGAAACCAGGTAGACTGTATTTTTCCCACCCTTTGGTTCGCAAAAATATTTCAAGGGGTTTTCAGCCAAAACTTTTCCGTAATGGCGGGTTTGCAGGATATGGTCTATTATCGTTTCCATCATTTCTGCAGCATTGTAATAGTAATAGTAATAGTAGTTAGTAATAATAATAATAATATTAAAATATATAATAATAAATACTAATATAATAAGATAATAATAATAATAATAATAATAATATAATAATACACCGTGTTCCCAAAATGATGGACAGGGTTGTAAGCATTGGTAATAGCTTTACAAACGAAATTGATGCGTGATTATTTACTATAATGAAAGAAAACTGTCTGCAGTATTTTTGTTTCTTGTCACTAATACGATCGTCAGCGTTAACTTTGTGAAAATGGCGATTCCGTACAGAAGTCATTCTTTGTGTTGCAATTTGCGAGGTCTGGTTTCATTGTTGCAAATATATCCACCGATGGTATAAATAATTAGAAACAGTAAAAGAGAAGTCCAGGACGTCGACGAAAACAAATGACGCGTCGGTCCGGATGACACGATTCATTCACATAATCTCCACGGTCTCCCGATCTCACACCTTGTGATTTCTTCCCTGTGAGGGGATATGTGAAGGACCAGTGTGTACGTACCACCACTTCCAGACTTGAGAAGAAGGATGTTGCTGCTGTTGAATCCATTTCTTCAAATGTGCTGACCAAGGTTTGGGAGAAATTCCACTATCGGCTGGATGTGTGCCTTGTGACCTAAAGTGCTCACATGGAACACATATAAAGCATTTTAATAAAAACTCGAAGAGTTTCTCTTTAAATAATGTAACTTTTAAATTATAACATGTAGTCATGTAAGGGAAAATATAAATAACTATGAAATCCTCGTCCAATCATTTTGGAACACTAGTATTTACTATTCATCATCATCTTCATGGTGGCTGTCGGCCTGTTCTTTTCCTCGAATCTTCATCATTCCCATATTATTATTCAATTATAATTAAAATATTTATTATATACATTATAATTCATTATATTAATTATATTATTATTATTATTATTATTATATTTGTTTATTATTATTGTTATTGTTATATTGTAATCGTAAATAAGTAGAATATATTATTATATGAGAGATTAATGTTTGTACCAAATTTTCGGTGGCGTAATGGCTAGCGCACTGGTATATATATACATTAATGGTCCCCGAAATCATTTGCCTCATCCTTATCATTATCATCCTTACCCATTATACATATATCATCCTCATCCTTCACAAGCGAGTGTGGCAAGCATAACAGGAAGCTACCAACAACCCTTACACAATTCCCTAGTAAGCTCAAGCTACATGAAAATGCTGTGATTGCAGTGAAGGACCTGCCTTCGGCAGACTTACTATGGATGGAATATAATATTAATTAATATAATTTGTCATTGAGCCAGGCAAGCTTAAAATGACATGATAAGAAAAATAAATGTTCACGTACGGGACTGAACCCAGACTTTCCGGATGTAAAATCCCACTACTTCTAATAACAATGAGAAATATATTTTTAAAAAGAGATGAATTTTGTACTAGACATGCTCGGTTGAGTAACCGGTAGCCCTCAATGGTAATATTCTATATATATATATATTCAATAATATAATAATTTAAATGTTTGACATTGAGCATAGCAAAACTGAAAAATACATGAGAAGAATCAATAAAAAAGCTTGACGGGACTGGAACCCCGGCCCGACATTGATTCATATGTCCTGACCAACTACATCTATTAAATAAATGAGATTATATTTTATTAACAGAAGAGAAATATTATGAACTAAGAACATTGCTTGGCGGGCGTAATCGGTAGCGCAATGGAATATCTATATTATATGTAATTAATTTTTGACCATTGGGCAAAGCAAGCTTAAAATGACATGATAAGAAAAATAAATGCTCGGACGGGTCTTGAACCGGGACCTCTGGTATTATATCCCATATATCTCTAATAATAATGAGATGTACTCAGTTTAGAGAAATGATGTTTGTACTAGACTTTTGGTGTCGTGTCGGTAGAGCACTGGATATATATATATATAATATATATATAAAATATAATTAAACTATTCAAAAGTTAGTATTTAATTAAATTCAATCAAAAACTGACTTTTTCCAATTTTCACACCAACAGTGGGCGAATTGCTCCGCAATGTAAGTTATTATATAAACCATC